>BOPN01005305.1:32406-54308 GCA_017312705.2 Penaeus japonicus
GAGAGAGAGAGAGAGAGAGAGAGAGAGAGAGAGAGAGAGAGAGAGAGAGAGAGAGAGAGAGAGAGAGAGTGAGAGAGAGAGAAAGAGAGAGAAAGAGCGAGAGAGAGAGAGATGGTCTAAACATATAGATTTATCCTTCTTATTTCCCTCTGTTTCCTTAAAAAGTATTATATTAAACATAACATTTTCTTGCAACGCTATGAAATCAGTCTACAAAAAAAGAGAAAACAATGACACATTACTTTGCACCAACGACTTATATAAAAAAATAAAAATAAATAGCTCAGTCTTCCGAGTCCTTTTGAGGAAGTAAAGCCAAGATATGCTTTGGTATTTTCTCCTATTGCTAAGCTTCAGCCGGGATCATCACGTGATCTTCTGACCTTCACGGGTCGGAGCGCATGTGGGCGTTGTTTTGGGGCCTCCGTAGCCGCTCTGTGCTTGCTTGCTTGCGAAAGGGTGGAGGAGAGGAGGAGGGAAAGAGGAGAAGGAGAGGAAGCGTGGGGGGAGGAAGAGGGTGATGGTAGATATGAAGAATAAGAGTGATGGGAAAAAGAAGAGGGGGAAGAAAGAAGGAGAAGATGAAGAATGAGCAAGTGAGGAGGAAGAAGATGAAGAAGAATGAGTAAGTGAGGAAGAAGAAGAAGAAGAAGAAGAAGGAGCAAAACAGAAACGAAAATAACAAGGGAAAAAAATGAAATTTAGTTATTAAACTTCACGCATGCATCGTTTGGATAAAATTGACTAAAACTCCCCCATAAAAAAAACGAAATAATGATTTAAAAAATGACTTTATCAAATCGTAGAACCGTAGAAATTCACGAACATAACTCGTACATTGACTCCTAGAGACAGCAGTACATAAGAACAGTCTTAGAGAAGCTGCTTGTGCTAATGACGAAGAGGAAGAAGATGAAGCAGACCAGACACCGACTGGCCAGACACAGGGACACAGAGACACAGACACACAGAGACACAGACACACAGACAGCGAACTCGCGGGAAAAGGGGAACCTGGTAATCATCACATGAGTATTTGTATTTGCTTAGATATGATGCGAAGTTTTTTTTATATTCGCGTACATGATCATATGCATACAAATAGGTGCACACGGGCATAGAGACTCATGCACACACACACAGATGCTCACACATACACACACACACCAAGTTATCCTCCTCCCCCCAAAAAAAAAGAAAAAAAAGAAAAAAGAATCAGAAACTAAACAAGAGATAAATTTGAATCACACGGATACGCACACATACTCATGTACGTACAAAGCTGCACACACATACACACACATGCCAGCATACATACGCAAACATAAAGACAAACTCCATTACACATACAGACATTCACACATACTTACGCATTCACAAGTGCCCGCGTATACATACACATATAGAGAATATGTCATAGACTTTAATATATTTTTATTGCAATGGACACATTTTCTACATTTCTATCACTATAAGTGTCAATATGCCGGTCTATAAATACATCTGTCAGTCATTCTGTCTATTAATACATAACTATTACTTATATTTTTCGTGATAAATATTTTTCATCCATCATATGAAAAATACAGAGAAGTCATATTTACAATCCAATCCAATCAAGATTATCTTTGCAATCCTTTCCATAGCAACATGCTGTCTATGAGGTAGAAAAGAAAGACAAATATATGTATGTATGTGTGTATGTATCTATGTGTGTATGCACGTAGCGCACACAACCACACACACACACACACACACACACACACACACACACACACACACACACACACACACACATATATATATATATATATATATATATATATATATATATATATATATATATATATATTTATACACACACACACACACACACACACACACACACACACACACACACACACACACACACACACACACACATATATATATATATATATATATATATATATATATATATATATATATATATATATATATTTATACACACACACACACACACACACACACACACACACACACACACTCACACACACACACACACACACACACACACACACATATATATATATATATATATATATATATATATATATATATATATATATATTTATACACACACACACACACACACACACACACACACACACACACACACACACACACACACATATATATATATATATATATATATATATATATATATATATATATATATATTTATATATTTATACACACACACACATATATATATATATATATATATATATATATATATATATATATTTATTTATTTATTTATACACACACACACACACACACACACATATATACATATAAGGAGAGAGAAAGAAAAAGAGAGAGAGAGATGAAGAGAATATGTGTGTGCATGAGGAAAGCAATGTAAAAATCAGGTAATTCTGCTGTTCATGACTTTACATGCTACGCTTTGTCTCTGGATTGTAGAATGATTGTTGCAGTCAAACGAAACCTTTATTATGCAATCCAGTAAATAAAGCTATCACACACAGCAACAACAATATCAACAAAACATTACATTTAATCCAAAAATCTAGAGACTCAAAGTTTCTAAATAACATATATATCCTTCATAAATTAAATAAAAACCGTAATAATTAGGAAGAGGAAAAAGAGAAGAGAGAGAGAAAAGGGAGAAAAAACTCAAACGGGTCGAGAAATGAGGAAATATGAGTAAATAGAAAACGGATGGTGGAGCAAGTTAAAGAAAATAGTGAATATATATAAATGATTTGAGTTTAGTAAAAGAGGGAAAGATGAATGAGTAAGACAGGATACAGATGGGTAAGCATGAATAATGAATTAGTGAGGAGAGAGACAAGGAGTAAGGAAATTAACAGATATGCATGAAAAGTAAGTGGCCAGGACGAGTGAGAGTAAGTTTAAACAAAAAGATAAGACTAAGATAAAGCAAAAAGAAAGGGAAGAAGAATAAGTAAATGTAAATGGGAATTAAAAAAAAAAAACAAAAAAAAAACACGATGAAAGAAAGAAGTGCATATAAGCAAAAAGACTAAACAAGAAGCAAAAACCAAACCGTAAAAGGATTACTTAAATAAAACAGAAGATAGACAGGCAAGGCACACCAAAAAATAAGCTAAAGAATATAAGCATAAGAATATCATAAAAGAAAAAAAGAAAAAAAAACGAGACACGAGAGAAGATGCAGTCATGGTCGAAGTTCCCGTTTTCTTTCAAGTCTTTGTTATGGTTGACAAATATGGCGCGAAACTTCTTTTCTCTGTAGAATCTTTTGTGCGCTGCTACAGCTGCGGATGGATTTACAAGAGCCAGGGTTTGGTTTGCGTCACTTGTGGTTATCATATACCAAGGCTGGAGTGTGATTTAAAGCACACACTGAGATAGATTCAGGCGCGTACATATAGAGACGTAGACCTTTTCAGGCGCGGGGTTACATACAACACGAATATGGTAAAATAAAATACAAATGCTCAATATACATGATTGCTCAGTTTCCCTCACACACACACAAACACACACGCGAACATATACTTATACATATTCACACACACAAACAGGGGCGTAACCAAAGAAGGAAGAGTTAAAAAATCGCATTTTCGTCAGTCGAAATCGGAAAAAGGACGTCATGCATTAAGCAACCAAGAAGTCCTATCTTCATAACACAAACGCACTGGTTTTCCTGCCCGGTAAGTTACGTCATTGTCCTATGTGTCCACTTTTGCTCAACCAGTCTTATCGTTACTCGACGTGTCCGATATCCGTGAAGTGCGTCACTCACGGACAATATTGAAGTATGGCTTTTGCCTTTGAATGGCTTTTCGATTTTTGAGGTGAAGGGAAAATTAATCACTGTGGCTTTTGATATGAGACTATATATATATATATATATATATATATATATATATATATGCTATATATATATATATATATATATATATATATATATATATATATATTTTTTTTTTTTTTTTTGCTGAAGCGAAACGAAAATTGTGTATCGAGGTTTTTGACTTTGAAAGACTTTTCAATTTGCCTTTGAAAGACTACTTATTTTCAAGACGAAAGGAAAATTGCTCACTGAGGACAAATAAAAAGCATTTTGGGACGCTGCCACATCCATATATATATTTTTTTTCAAAAGACTTCTCGTCGGACAACCGAACAAAATGTCGGTCAAAATTGTTGATAATCTTAACAAAGCCAAGATGCTTTTTACGCCCTTTTACTCAAAGACCTTTTGTGGTAAAATCTGTAATATATCTTAACGCACTATAGCTATCACGTGCCCTTTTTATTATGTATTTTATTCTATGTATTCACGTCGTGTTAAAAGACATACTTATAGCCATGGTTCCCTCAGAGGTTCGTGACACAAAGTAAACCATTCGTTAACATTAGTCACTTCGCAACCCTAGAGTGAGGTCACGCGTTATATAAGCCTCGCATATGGCCCCAAGCCCCCCCCCAAAAACAAAACAAAACAAAAAAACAATTATATAGATAGATAGATAGATAGATAGATAGATAGATAGATAGATAGATAGATAGATAGATAGATAGATAGATAGATAGATAGATAGATAGATGGATAGATAGATAGATTATATTGACATTGATAACAGGGCCTAAAGTTTTCTCAATCACAATCAAGTGGCATTTTATTTAAGAGGGATTCGATTCCCTGCTCCTAAGAGCGACTAATTACACCCAATGAAAGGGCACAAACCATCCTTTGTGAGATTTCAAAGGATAAATATCACACCACAGGGCGCAAGGAAAGATATTCAAGTTGCAAGAGCCAACTTTAAATCACATTGCAATAGAGGACGAACGCCACAAGTCCGAACATTTCCAATAAACTGAATTGTCGTTGCAACTAGCAATATATCTTCAAGACAGTTGCTGGATATCCACGGAATGAAAAGTCGCATCGCTTGAATTCAATGCATTGAAGTACATGTCGAGAATGACATTCCAATGGGCGGGGTTTTATCGTGATAGAATATTATGTGGTGTATCTAATATTTGTTTTGATATTTCTTGTTTTTTTTAGCTGTTTCAAATCGGAAGAAAGATATAGATAGATAGGTAAGTATAAGTAAATGATAGAAAGTGATAGAGAGATCAGAATGATATTTGAAACTTGTCAACTATGTTTGAGGCTTTTCAATACATGCTGAATTCCTTAAGTGTGAAGCAGAAGTATATATGATAAGCAAAAATGCTGAAACTATCGCCTCATCATAAGACAATGTAGTGTTTGTTCAGTTTAAGTATCGCCAAGGGTCACTGAAAAATCTCTCTCTCTCACTCGCTTTCTCTCTCTCTGTCTCTCTCACACTCACTTTCTCTCTCTCTCTCTCTGTCTCTCTCTCTCTCTCTCTCTCTCTCTCTCTCTCTCTCTCTCTCTCTCTATCTTTCCCTCGCCCCCTATTTCTTTCTCTCTAATTAAACTGGTACGAAGAATTAACTACATCTGATGTTAACAAGGTAGTCCATCGCATAGATTTTTTTTTTTGCTAAAAGAGCATACATGTCTTGAAAGTATTGGACTTATCCTTACTTATAAACTATAACTAGCATTAGAACCTGTCACTTGAGGATATCCCAAACATCCAAATATTCTTAGTAAATAGGCAGGTAAAGTGTATATTCATTGCAGAATACGTTCGATTAGACTGTCATAATTCATTGTTAGAACATCGAACATAACAAAAAAGTTTTTTGAAGAAACCGTGACCTCTAACATATTACTTCGAGTATCAAAAAGCGAGAAGATATTACAATGTCTAAAAAGGGAAATTACATTAATTACGCATTCAGACAAACACGGGTGTCCATGTCTGCAATGCCTAACTTTACATCACCATCCGTGAACTTAGGGAATAACATAGCGCAGTGTACATATAAGGTGGAAGCTTCTACTCTCTTAAAAAAAGAAACGAGTGAAAAGTTTCCATATTAGGTGGTGCTTCTCTCGTGACAGACGCGGTAACCTGAGGCACCGGACCACAGTGTATACACATGAGCGACAGTGGATGCTTTGTTCACGCACACTTCTCTTCCCTTACCTTGCGTGTACTTCTCTACTTCTACATACATCGTTTTTGTAATTTTTTGGTATTATTTTTTTCGTTGTTGTTAGTGTGGAAATGTAGATATTTTGGAAGGAATATGATTTTTTTGTGTGTGTGTGGGGTGGGTGGGGGAGGGGGTTCGTAATATTTAGAAATACTATGATTATGGTATATTTTTTTAGACGACTTTGATATAACGCATTTTACGTCACCATCATTATCCTACAAAACAAAAACAAAAACAAAAAAACACAGTGTCATCCTTTATCACCCCTTATACAACCTATCTCCATTTGAACTTAAAAAAAAAAAAAAAAAAAAAAATCAACAGGCATTACGAGGTCAGCTATGTAGGTCACGACCCGTCGAAGGTCAAAGGGATGAAAGGGACAACCTCACAAAGGGTTTTCGGGTACAACAAAGGTCACGCCACAGGGTCGACCACCCACCACCCTCGTCTGTCACTCGGAGTTCTTGTGCCATGCGACTTTACGAGGAAGGAAAGATGATTTTCTTGAAGGTGTTTCAGTATTTGAATTTTAAAAAGGAAGTCATAATTAATGCAGGACAAAGAGAAACAACAGCAACAACAAAAACAAAACAAAACAAACAAACTGGGAGAGGTGTCATTGAGAAAATATATTCGATGGTACATTGGGAAAAGGATTTTCTTGAATTTGTGTTTGAAATTAATAAAATTGAATTCGTGGTGCATGAAGAGAGAAAGAGAGAGAGATAGAGATAGAGATAGAGATAGAGATAGAGAGAGAGATAGAGATAGAGGTAGAGATAGAGGTAGAGATAGAGATAGATAGATAGAGATAGATAGACAGAGAGAGAGAGAGAGAGAGAGAGAGAGAGAGAGAGAGAGAGAGAGAGAGAGAAATATAGATAGAGAGAGAGAGAGAGAGAGAGAGAGAGAGAGAGAGAGAGAGAGAGAGAGAGAGAGAGAGAGAGAGAGAGAGAGAGAGAGAGAGAGAGAGAAATATAAATAGAGATAGAGATAGATAGATAGAGATAGATAGACAGAGAGAGAGAGAGAGAGAGAGAGAGAGAGAGAGAGAGAGAGAGAGAGAGAGAGAGAGAGAGAGAGAGAGAGAAATATAAATAGAGATAGAGATAGATAGATAGAGATAGTTAGAGATAGATAGATAGATAAATAGATAGATAGAGATAGATAGATAAGGATAGATAGGGATAGATAGATAGAGAGAGAGAGAGGGAGAGTGAGAGAGAGTGAGAGAGAGAGAGAGAGAGAGAGAGAGAGAGAGAGAGAGAGAGAGAGAGAGAGAGAGAGAGAGAGAGAGAGAGAGAGAGAGAGAGAGAGAGAGAGGTAGAGAGAGAGAGAACGAGAGAGAAAGAGAAAGAAAAAGAAACGATTCCATGTTAGTGGTATTCACAATACCAACATATAAAAAAAAATATATTTCCACCTTTATCACAAGTTCATGTCTCGACTTACACAACATGGCTTCTCGAACACGAAACTTATCGAGTGACAAATTATACCCGAATAATTTAAGTGAGCCATAAAAACCAGCCGGTCTTTCCTCGCTAATCAGAACCACGACCTTGTTTGTGCTGCGCTTTACTGAGCTCCTTTGAAAACAGGGGGTAAATGCACCCACTAATGGTCAGATTAAGGAGTGGGTGTAATGGCGTTACAATCAGGCGTTTTTAACTATTTTCGGTTAATGTAATTTGATTGATTCTTTTGCTCGTTTTTATATATTTGAAGGTTGTTAATAAGACACACACACACACACACACACACATACATACATATATATATATATATATATATATATATATATATATATATATATATGTATATATATATATATATATATATATATATATATATATATATATATATATATATATATATATATACATATATATAAAGAGAGAGAGAGAGAGAGAGAGAGAGAGAGAGAGAGAGAGAGAGAGAGAGAGAGAGAGAGAGAGAGAGAGAGAGAGAGAGAGAGAGAGAGAGAGAGAGAGAGAGAGAGAGAGAGAGAGAGAGAGAGAGAGAGAGAGAGAGAGAGAGAGAAGAGAGAGAGAGAGAGAGAGAGAGAGAGAGAGAAAGAGAGAGAGAGAGAGAGAGAGAGAGAGAGAGAGAGAGAGAGAGAGAGAGAAGAGAGAGAGAGACAGAGACAGACAGAGAGAGACAGAGAGAAATAGATGAATAAGTAGATCCAAATGGGAATATATAGATATAGAGATAGACTGATAGATAGACAGATAGATAGAAAGAGGGGGGGGGGCAAAGACCGCATAGACTCTCCTAGAAAATGAAAGGATTTCCTATTACGCCTGATTTATGTCCTCAGAAATTGGAGATGTGCAAGTCCGTGTGTTTGTTCACCTTGGCCGCACCGCACCTATAAATTGTAAAGGGATCTGTTCTAAATATAGATCCGAAAGGGCAAAATCTTAATTTGTTTTGTCAGTATCTTAGTTGCTTGAATGAGCTGTTACTGTTACGAAGGGTCGGTCGCTTGCTTGAGAGATTTCTGCTTGTATTTGATTTTGAAGGAAATTTTTTGTTTTTCTTTCGTGCATTTTTGGGGCGATTTATTGTTCTTCTTTAATTCAAACGAGGTTGGTTCATATCTGAGATACTTTTGTAGGGATGGATATTTAATAAAAAAATTTTTAGACTTGCTGTGTTCCTAATAAAGATACACGGATATAAATAAGTAACTATTCGCGCGTATTATGAATTAAACCCCTATTTTCCTATTCGACCAGAAGAAAAGTAAACCTTTTTTTCACTCTTTGTTTTTCCTATAACGAATCACGTTCACAGCTACTTAATCCTCATAAACCACCAGAGATAAGACATTATGCCGGAGATCAGTTGACTGACGGACGCGGCTGTGAGGCTGAGGAGATGCTGATAAAAAGGAGTGGTTTATGAGAAGGTGTAGAACATGATCTGTGTCGAGAAGCAATAATCATAACGACTACCTCAAGTGCTTCTACTTCACTCATCGCCGCCTCTTCCTCCTCCTCCTCTCATTCACTCCTCCCCCTCCTCCTCTTCCTCCTCCTCTCACTCCTCCTCTTCTTCCTCTCCCTCCTTCTCCTTCTACTCTCCTCCAACTCTCACACCTCCTCCTCCTCCTCCACCTCCTCCCCCTCCTCCTCCTCCCCCTCCTCCTCCTCCCCCTCCTCCACCTCCTCCTCCTCCACCTCATACCTTCCGTATTCCCCCTCTCACAATCGCACATCCGCTTGGCTTGCATCACGGCGCCATCTCCCGCATCCCTATGATTAATAAAGCACGTGATTTTCGGCTTTATTTGTACAGGCAGGAGTCGTTTCCCTTGTGGGAAAAAAACGGCGCCAGATGTGAGGCTTAAGACGCATGTTGGCTTTGGTTGATACAAGTGTCGGCACTGTGGGTTGATTGCAAGATATGGGAGATCACGTATTCATTAATATCGAAATGGCGACTGTGATTTCACTTTTAATAATTCGCCATATCGCCTTTTATGGCGCGGGATCTCAATGAAACTCTCTTATACATCTCTATTATAAACAGATTTTGTATCTTACTCTTCCGCCTACTTCTTCAACTTTTTTTTTTTTTTTTTTTTTTTTTTTTTACTCTAATTGATTTACTCATTTTCTTAAAGAGTCTATAATAAGGGGGATGAAGGGTCTTTGCACTCCGTAAGAGTCAGCGATGGAAGCTCTGGGGTTTGTCTTGGGCGTCAGCGAAGGGGGGAGGAGGGGGGGGAGTAAGGTCTGTGTCAGGCTTCCCTCTGAACCACAGTATGCACTCTGTTATGATCTTAAATGTCTGTTTGTCTCTTGTCTCTCTTTGTCTGTGTCTGTTTCTTTCTGTTGTGTTTGTCTTTATCTCTTGTTTTTTTTCCGGTTTGTCTTATACTTTTATCGTCTCTCTTTTTTCTGCATCTGCCTCTCTCTCTGTCTCTTTCTCTCTCTCTCTCCTCTAACCTCTCCTCCTTTCCCCCCTTTCTCCTTCCCTCCCTCTCTCTCTCCTTCTCTCTCCTCCCGTCCCCCCTGTCTCCTCCCTCTCTCCCTCCCTCTCTCCCCCCCCTCTCTCTCTCCTTCTCTCTCCTCCAACCTCTCCTCCCGTCCCCCTTGTCTCCTCCCCTCTCTCCCTGTGTTGATCCGTGCCAGGACCCTACGCTGGTAAACAAACCCTGGGGCGAGCAAAGGGTCACCCGTAGAACCAAGGTGTCCCTGTGTAAACAAAGAGGTCCTCGGAATGCCGTCCCCCTCTTCTTCTCCCTTTTCTCTTTTCCTTCGTGGTTCCTTCATTCCTCCTTCTTTTTCCCTCTTCCCCCTACCTCCGGTTCTCCCTCGCTATTTTTATTCTTTCTTCCTCCTTCCTTCTTCCTCTGGTTCTTCCCTCCCTCCAACTTCTCCTTCGGTATCTTCCTACAATCCTATTCCATCTTTCTCGATGTCTCCTCCTCCGTTCTCCTCCGTTCCTCCGTTCTCGCTGCCTTCTCCCTCTTTTCTCCTCCTCCCTCTATCCTCCTCCTCCCTCTTTCCTCCTCCTCCCTCTTTTCTCCTCCTCCCTCTTTCCTCCTCCTCCCTCTATCCTCCTCCTCTTCTCCTCCTCCCTACCCTTCCCCCTCCCCCACGTAATCTGAAGTGTCATTGTAAGGCGCGAGGAAATTTTATGCCACCGTGGACAGCCCTGGTAGGCCGGCTTCCATCATGCGCTGTTAGAATGACGTCATTCGGACTTCATTAGTGAGAATGAAAAAAAGAAAGACAGTAATAAGGAAATAGAGAAAGAGAGGGAGAAAAAAGAAACACGCTTGGCGCCGGACTTAAGACGTTGTAAGTTCTCTTAATCGTGATGTGAAGACAGAGCTGACATTGGATCTCAGAGCCGTTTTTTTTAAATCTATCTTTTATGTTTTTTTATTTCTTCTTTTGGGGGATTTTCCTTTCTTGATTTCTAGTTTTATGGCACTGTGGTCGATTGAGAGGATGTAAAGTTATGATATTAGACCATTTAATAGATAATAGATATGTAACTGAAATGATCAAAGTTTGTACCTCGTGTTGTGTTCTTTCTTATGAATTCCAACACTGTTATTGTCATTATTATCATCGTCATTGTCATTGTTATCATTCTCACCATCATAATCGTTATCATAATCATTATCAGCTTTATTGTTACTGATATTGTCAACATTATAATTGTTTCATCATCATTAGTATCCTCGTATTTTTATCTTCATTATTCCAGTCATCATTATACCACTGTTATTAGTACTATTATCATCATAATCACCATCATTACTATAATAATTACTATCAGTATTGCTATCATATTATCACTTTCATTATCCTCATCATTGTTAGTTTATCATTATCATTATTATTATCATTATCATAATTACCATTGTTATCCTCATGATTATTATGATTATCATTAGTTTCTGATCACGGTGATGCATGCTAAAACATCACTGATGTTTATGCCTTTTATTGACTATTGTTAAGGCCTGTGATATTTACATGATTGTGATGTTTACAATAACCATACATGTATGCTGATCATAACAGTCATAATGCTTCAATTCGTCACATTGAGATTATACAATACTTCTATAATTAACCTGAAGTACATCTAAGTAAAAACATATCTACTGAATTTCAGAACTTTTACCACCACGTGCTGATAGATGTTCTATAAAACCTCGCCATTGTTAATCTAGAATGAGTAGATATCTTAGTATGGTCTTGGTTAGACAATCCTTGTGTGGGTCGTATGGGCAAGCTAGGCTGAGTGAGTTGCAAATCATGTCGTAGAGGGTGGTTGTGCAATGATATGGATGATAGTGATAATGTTGATGGAAATTGACGTTAGTAGTAGTAGCGGGAGTAGCAAAAAGGATAATTATTGTCGTTAATATTGATGTAATTGTTGTGATCGTAATAGCATGGTGAGATATTATCAGTATCTTGATTAAGATTGTCTGCATCTTTCTTATCTTCCATATGTTTATCCTTGTTGTTGTTATCCTTATTAATATCATTATTCTCATTATCGTCTTGTTTTCAGTAGTAGCAGTATAGCTTATAATTCCAGCGACCGATAATGTTGATTTTATAATATTTCGTCATTATAGTTATCATCACTTTCATCCTTTTGCAATGTTCATGATTGCACGAAAAAGCTACATGTGCAGAAGACTTTGACATTGCATTATTTTTAGCTGCTCTTTTTAACCGCAAACGATTATAATTTCCCAGCGCCCTCCTTTTTTTCTAGAACAATCAACCTTGAAATAAACATGAACAAGATCTAAATATAACATCTAGCTCATCCTCCTTGAAGAAAAGAAAACGCGAGAAAGGAGAAAAAAAAGAAAGGAGCATAAAAAAAACAAAATGAGAAAAAAAAAGAAGAAAAATATAATTTGTGACGCTAACTTATCCTGGTAAACTGCACATCTTTATGTAAACAGCGCGAGTGTTCCCTCTCCAGAGACATATGAACCTTGTCAGTAATTATTATGACCTGAGGAAAGGCAGAGGGAGGAGAGAGGGGAGAAGACAGGGAGAGGGAGGGGGAGGGAGGGGAGAAGACAGGGAGAGGGAGGGAGAGGGAGGGAGAGGAAGGGAGAGGGAGGGAGAGGGAGAGGGATGGGAAGGGAGGGAGAGGGAGGGAGAGGGAGGGAGGGAGGGAGGGAGAGGGAGGCAGAGGGAGGAGAGAGGAGAGAAGACAGGGAGAGGGAGGGAGAGAGGGGAGAAGACAGGGAGAGGGAGGGAGAGGGAGGGAGAGGGAGGGAGAGGGAGGGAGAGGGAGGGAGAGAGAGGGGGGAGAGAGAGAGGGAGGGAGGGAGAGGGAGGGAGAGAGGGAGAGAGAGAGAGAGAGGGAGAGAGGGAGAGGGAGGGAGGAGGGAGGAGGGAGAGGGAGAGAAAGAGAGAGAGAGAGAGAGAGAGAGAGAGAGAGAGAGAGAGAGAGAGAGAGAGAGAGAGAGAGAGAGAGAGAGAGAGAGAGAGAGAGAGAGAGAGAGAGAGAGAGAGAGAGAGAGAGAGAGAGAGAGAGAGAGAGAGAGAGAGAGGGACATGGACAGATAGATAGATAGATAGATATATATATATAGAGAGAGAGATAGATAGATAGATAGATAGAGAGACAGAGAGAGAGAGAGAGAGAGAGAGAGAGAGAGAGAGAGAGAGAGAGAGAGAGAGAGAGAGAGAGAGAGAGAGAGAGAGAGAGAGAGAGAGAGAGACAAAGAGAGAGAGAGAGAGAGAGAGAGAGAGAGAGAGAGAGAGAGAGAGAGAGAGAGAGAGAGAGAGAGAGAGAGAGAGAGAGAGAGAGAGAGAGAGAGGGACATGGACAGATAGATAGATAGATATATACATATAGAGAGAGATAGAGAGAGAGAGAGAGAGAGAGAGAGAGAGAGAGAAAGAGAGAGACATAGACAGAAACATAGAACGAGGCAAGGAGAGAACACCCATTACAGAGTATAACAAATGACTCACATGAAGAGCATGGAAAAGGGAGTGGGGGGGGGGGGTAAGGAGGGGGAGAGGATGACGAATGGAAGGAAAGGGAGAGAGAGATAGGTTGATGAAAGATAGAGAGGAAATAGATGGATGGGTACGTGGATAATGAGATGTTAATTGGAAGCAGAGTTCGAGGGGACTGAGTTTAGGGTCAGAGATAAAGAGGAAATGTGTTCGTGAAAGATGATAGGGAAAGTTTTGACGAAGGAGAAGATGTAAACGGAGTGAGAGAAAAGAGGTGTACACACGTACACTTATGCACATACGTACATACACGCACATATACATACGCACAAACTCACATAAAAAAACAACAACAGAGAGACAGAGAGAGAGAGGGAGAGAAAGAGAGAAAGAGAGAAAGAGAGAGAGAGAGAGAGAGAGAGAGAGAGAGAGAGAGAGAGAGAGAGAGAGAGAGAGAGAGAGAGAGAGAGAGAGAGAGAGAGAGAGAGAGAGAGAGAGAGAGAGAGAGAGAGAGAGAGAGAGAGAGAGAGAGAGAGAGAGAGAGAGAGAGAGAGAGAGAGAGAGAGAGAGAGAGAGAGAAAGACAGTTCCACGTGTATGCGTGACATCTGACTCCGCCTCATCCACTTTCCCCTCACTTCTGTTAGTGATCATGAAGGATGCTGAGGATTCCCTGTGTCGGGATGCTCCCACTGGATGCTGCTCTTAGTCACTACTCAAAGAAGATAACCTGCTGTAAACAAACCAACACAGAAATAACAAAAGAAAAAAAGAAAATAAAATAAAAAAAGAAACACACACACACACGGATATGCATAATAGTGCAAAGGAGATAACCTGCTGTAAACAGACCAACAAAGGAAAATAAAACAAAAAAAAACAACAACAAAAACAAAACAGAGATACACGCGGACGTGCTTTACTTCTTCGTTGTCTCGAATTCTTTCTTTCACAAAATAACCTGCATCACAAGCGCCTCTCGTGTTTAAGGACGCCAGACATTTAAACTCGAACAGCGTATCCATCAGCGAGCAGTGTCACATTACAGGGTCACGACGAGGATCCTGACACACGCCGAGCTAACGATTCCCCCCGAAGGGACATTAAGGCTCGCCTAGACCAAGACCACACTCGAGTCCCATTGTATAAATAGATCTAATAAATTTGAGACAGTGGATCAACTTTCCCTTCGCGCGATCTGCGGGGGGGGGGGGGTTCTAATCGCACCTCTCATCCAGATCTTCCTAATCAGATTCATTATGGCACCGGGAGATTAGGCGAAGTCGTGGCGGTCTGTTTGTTCGTCTTAAGCCCCTAACGAGCACCTTAAGTGACATCGGCGTCCGCGGCAGTCAAGTGGCCACGTCATGCGGCTCGTACCTTTATAGGGTTAAGGTTTCAGCCACTTGATGTCACACACGCTGCCTCGTCGGGGGGAGGGGGAGGGGGAGGGGGAGGGAGGGGTGAGGATAGGAGGGAGGGGGGAAGGGAGGGGAAGGGCCGGGCGGAAAGGAAAGGGGAAGAAGAGGGACGGAAGAGGGGTCAGGGAAGGGAGAGATTTGGGAAGGGAGGGAGGGAAGGGGGACAAGGAAGGGAGGAAGGAGGGGAAGAGAGAGATTTGGGAGGAGAGGGCAGGGGAGGGGGGACGGAAGAGGGGTCAGAGAAGGGTGAGATTTGGGAGGGGAGAGTGGAGGGGAACGCGCGAGACTTTCTCTGAGAGGGTTATGAGGTCGCAGGGAAGAGGGGAGAGTCGGGAACAAGCGGGAGAAGTAAGGATATTACAAGGAAATAAGGAGAAAGAGGGAAAGGAAGAGAAAGAGAAATGGGAAACAAAGAGAAAGAGTGAAGAGGAAAGAGAGGGGGAGCAGGAGAGAGAGAGATAGAGAGAGAGAGAGAGAGAGAGAGAGAGAGAGAGAGAGAGAGAGAGAGAGAGAGAGAGAGAGAGAGAGAGAGAGAGAGAGAGAGAGAGAGAGAGAGACAGATAGACAGATAGATAGATAGATAGAGAGAGAGAGATGAAAAGAAAAAGAAAAGAAAAGAGAGCCAGACAAACAGAAAGACAAAGCCATAACCAGAAAAAAAAAACTCAAAGGGAGAGAAGAAAAAACAACACAGCACAAGAGACCAAACAAATAAACACCAAAAAATAAACTAAAACCAGTAAAAAAAGAAAAGAAAGAGACACAGACAGTCACACAGACAAGGACTTGACCCCCGCGATGAAGCATCAGCCACACCACTCACAACAATAAGGCGAAATCTCAGCTGACAGTAATAGTGATGATTCCACCATCAGTCGCCTTCCCCGGGATGAGGGTGGGTAGGAGGGAGGGGGACGGGGGAGGGGGAGGGTGACGGGGGAAGGGGACGGGGGAGGGGGACGGAGGAGGGGACGGGGGAGGGGGACGGGGGAGGG
This sequence comes from Penaeus japonicus, assembly GCA_017312705.2. Taxonomy (NCBI): domain Eukaryota; kingdom Metazoa; phylum Arthropoda; class Malacostraca; order Decapoda; family Penaeidae; genus Penaeus; species Penaeus japonicus. The sequence continues at coordinate 48,402 of BOPN01005305.1, forward strand.
AGGGGGAGGGGGAGGGGGACGGGGGAACGGGTGGCTCGTGACTTGGATTTTATATGGTGTTGTTGTTGTTGTTTTTGATCCTGTTGTTGTTGTTGTTGTTGATTTTGATCCTGTTGTTGTTGATTTTGATCCTGTTTTTTGTTTTGTTTTTGTTTTGTTTTTCTATGGAGATTGTTGCTGATCTGGGATAGGGGTTCGTTATTTAGTTAATGATTTTTGCAGTTATATAGATTTGTTTGTAAATCTATTTGTCACCAGAAGGAATTAATAAAAAAAAAAAAAACGACGATCACACGGTAATGAAAAGCCCACACCAACCCTCCTTTGAACCGAAAAACAAACAAACACACAAATAAAAAAGATAAAACAAAAATATTCATCAGAGGTACTTCTCGTCAGCCAGACATGCCACACGGAGACACGTAGTAAGTGATGTGACAAGAAGCGAGAAACGACGTGAAAGGATTCTCTCGAGGGAACGAAGGAGGACGAGAGAAAGGGGGGAGGGGGTAGTGGGGAGGGGATGGGGGGATGGGGGGGAAGGCAGAGGGGTGGGGATGGGGGGAGAAAAGGCCGAAGGGTGGGTGGGGGGAGAAAAAGGCTGAGTGGTGGGGGTGGGGAGAAAAAGGCCAGGGGTGGGTGGGGGGGGGGAGAAAAGGCTCAGGGGTTGGGGGGTGGCGAGGGGATACGGGAGGGGAAAGGGGAGGGGAAAGGGGAGGGGAAAGGGGAGGGGAAAGGGGAGGGGAAAGGAGAGGGGAAAGGGGAGGAGAAAGGGGAGGAAAAAGGGAAGGAGAAAGGGGAGGGCAAAGGGGAGGGGAAAGGGGAGGGGAAAGGGGAGGGGAGAGGGGAGGAGAAAAGGGAGGAGAAAGGGGAGGGCAAAGGAGAGGGCAAAGGAGAGGGCAAAGGGGAGGGGAAAGGGGAGGAGAAAGGAGAGGAGAAAGGGGAGGGGAGAGGGGAGGGGACGTGAGGTCCGCCCGTCTGAGTGATCTAACATGTGATCCCACTGACATGCAGCTTGGCGCGCGACCTCCTCTCGGAAGATGAAAAAAAAAAAAAAAAAAAAAAAAACATTCGAAAGTACCACCCACTGTTGTATCATGTCCTTATCCACGCGCAAGGAATGTTTTTTTTTAATGTTTTTTAATGTTTACATACATAAAAATGTTAAACGTGTTGACAACGCCTGTACCGTGTGTACATTCACACATGTCCTTAGACTATAAAACACCGAAATATCATTTTTTGGATCGTATTCAACACTTCTACCATCCCACACTTTGATAACTCATACAAACAATAAAACGAGCACTCCATACACCCTCACAATCCCGGCAACACAATGCAAAAGATCTAGCAACTGCATGAATAAAAATTCTTGAAAGATGACAGTAACAGGATGGAGAAACTGGTCTCGTATTCAGGACAGACTCTCACATCGGAACGCCTTGTACAGTGACAGGGAACGCGGATATAGATAGACAATGGATGGGAAATAGATAATAGATGGGGCATATGAATATGATAGAGATAGATGATAGATGAGACAAAGATGAATGATAGATGGACTGAGATAGATAATAGATGGTAGATAAGACAAAGATGAATGATAGATGGACAGAGATACACAATGGATGGGAAGTAGATAATAGATGGGGCATATGAATATGATAGAGATAGATGGTAGATGAGACAACGATGAATGATAGATGGACAGAGATAGATAATAGATGGTAGATAAGACAAAGATGAATGATAGATGGACAGAGATAGATAATAGATGGGATATAGATCGAAAATAGATAAGACATATATATGATAAACTGCATATGGATAGATGACACATTAACATAGATGGATTATAGAGATAGATAATTGATGAGACGAAGATAAATGATAAATGGACAAAGAGAAATGAAAGTCACTATCTTATATTCCTTCTCCTATCATCTTTCTTACTTCCCTTTTTTCTCATCTTCTCGTTTTCGTCTCCTTCCACTTTTTATTCCTCATTCCTCTTCCTCTTTTACCCTATTTTAACTATCATTCCTTGTGTATGTTATCTTTCTCACTTCCTCCTCTTCCTCCCCCTCTTTTCCTCCTTTTCTCTCCCTCCCTATTTTATTTCCCCTTTCACTACCTTTCTCCTACCTCCTATTTCTCCTCCTCTTCATTTCTTTCCCTCCTAATCTTTCATTCTTATGTCCCCTCCCGTATTCAATTATCTTCCTTCCTTCTTCCCTCTTTCTTTTTAATTCTCTCCTTCTTTCATTCCTTACATCATTCCTTACATCATTTCCCCTTCCTTCCTTAATCGCATCATCCACTTCTTCCACTTTATTCTCCTCTCCCTTCTCTCTTCTCCGTTTCCTTGTATTCTCTCCCCCTTCTATAATCTTTCTTATTTTTTACTTCCTCTTCCATCACCTCTTTGTCTCTCTCTCTCCCCTTCCTTTCATCTCTCTTTCGTTACATTCTTTTCCCTTCTTTATTTATATAATCTTTCTTATCTCTCATTTCTATCTCATATTCCTCATCCTCTTTATTCCTCTCCTTCCTTTCCCCCTCTTTATTCCTTATATTCATTCCCCTTCTGTAATTCTTTTTTCTTCCTTATCACCACTATCTATTCCCATATTCTTCTCCTTGTTCTTCTCTTTCTCCTTGTCCTCCTCTTTCTCCTTGTTCTTCTCTTTCTCCTTGTCCTCCTCTTTCTCCTTGTTCTCCTCTTTCTCCTTGTCCTCCTCTTTCTCCTTGTTCTTCTCTTTCTCCTTGTCCTCCTCTTTCTCCTTGTTCTTCTCTTTCTCCTTGTCCTCCTCTTTCTCCTTGTTCTTCTCTTTCTCCTTGTCCTCCTCTTTCTCCTTGTTCTTCTCTTTCTCCTTGTCCTCCTCTTTCTCCTTGTTCTTCTCTTTCTCCTTGTCCTCCTCTTTCTCCTTGTTCTTCTCTTTCTCCTTGTCCTCCTCTTTCTCCTTGTTCTTCTCTTTCTCCTTGTCCTCCTCTTTCTCCTTGTTCTTCTCTTTCTCCTTGTCCTCCTCTTTCTCCTTGTTCTTCTCTTTCTCCTTGTCCTCCTCTTTCTCCTTGTTCTTCTCTTTCTCCTTGTCCTCCTCTTTCTCCTTGTTCTTCTCTTTCTCCTTGTCCTCCTCTTTCTCCTTGTTCTTCTCTTTCTCCTTGTCCTCCTCTTTCTCCTTGTTCTTCTCTTTCTCCTTGTCCTCCTCTTTCTCCTTGTTCTTCTCTTTCTCCTTGTCCTCCTCTTTCTCCTTGTTCTTCTCTTTCTCCTTGTCCTCCTCTTTCTCCTTGTTCTTCTCTTTCTCCTTGTCCTCCTCTTTCTCCTTGTTCTTCTCTTTCTCCTTGTCCTCCTCTTTCTCCTTGTTCTTCTCTTTCTCCTTGTCCTCCTCTTTCTCCTTGTTCTTCTCTTTCTCCTTGTCCTCCTCTTTCTCCTTGTTCTTCTCTTTCTCCTCCTCCTCCTCCTTTCTCCTCCTCCTCCTCCCTCCTCCCTCCTCCTCCTCCTCCTCCTCCTCCTCCTCTCCTTCCGCCGCCGATCTCCCCCCGAAGCGCGCGCGTCCCTCCGTGATGGATCGTCCGCGACCGAAGTCTGATGGATTTTCCGCCTATCCTCACGTACTGATCTCCTTCCCACGCGACTCCTTATTATTGTAGATCGCGCAGGGTAGGCGCTCTCGCAGGATGGGGGAGCCGGAGGGGGTGGGGTGGGGTGGGGTGGGGTGGGGGAGAGGAGGAGGAGGAGGAGGAGGGAGCTGGCTCTTCGTGTTTAGATTTTTTTTTTTTATTGTTTTTTTTTCTTCTTCTTCTTCTATCTCTCGTTTTGTTTCTTTTTGTTTCGATCTCTCTCTCTCTTTCTCATATACCGCAAGCACACACAAACACACAAACAGACACACGAAAACACACACACACACACACACACACACATTCTCGTTTGTCTCATAAAATCAAGACACACACACACACACAAATATTATCTTTCTGCCAATATATCTATTTTTTTATTCATTGGTTACACTAGATACAAAACCATGGCCACGAACTCTACGGCTTGAACACGCCCAAATATAGCTAACACACCACCTGCAGGGCTGTTTCGTTTCGTTTCTATTGTGTTTTTTAGTATCTCTTCTAGAGTCATTCATCCCTAAAATCTTACTTATAAGGGAAGATTTTTTTTTTCTAGGGTAAACTTCAAACAACACAGTACATAGAAAGATATATTTGTTGTAACGTATTTACTATGTTTATTTAATATTCGTTTGGTTCGGCTGTTTTAAAACGCCAAGAAAAGAAGACGAACATGAAAAAATATCTGATACACACATAAACATGGGTACACACACTCACATACACTCATCATAAACAAAGACACAGACAGAGAGCTAAATACGAACACAAAAAACAAGAACATGGATTTTTCCAACATTAAAAAAAATGTAACGGACATTCGTTCCCGTTTTAAAAACTTTATTGTGCCTGACCTCAAATTTCAATATATAGCCATGTTATTCTATTTATTTTTTAATGTGGACACATACACCCACACGAAGACAAACACGCACACACATACACACACATGCACACGCACTTTCAATAACGGGTATTTTCAGGCATAGCTCGATTCCATATCTGTTGAAAAGTCTGAAATCATGTTATAGTTGAATGAATATATTTAAAAGAACTATTTGGCAGTTGACTAACCTCAGCTAATGTTTGATCTCTCTGTCTTTCTACCATTGCCTCTCATTCTGTTTGCCCTTGTTTCTATGTCCTTTTCTTTCATTTTCCTTCTGTCTCGATCTGCCTATGCCTGAGGGCTCTTAGCGCTATATTTCTCTATGTCTGTCCATCTCTCTCTCTCTCTCTCTCTCTCTCTCTCTCTCTCTCTCTCTCTCTCTCTCTCTCTCTCTCTATATATATATATATATATATATATATATATATATATATATAAGAATTACTTGTATGTATCATACATTACTACATCTCTCTCAATAATTCATATATCTTTTCTCCTTTCTCACCTTTCTGCATTTTTTCCAAATCACTCTCCTTCGTCTATAAAAAGGGAAAAAAAGTGGGACATATGTACTTGAGAAACTTGACTGCCTTAAAACCTACGCCCCTTAAACCTCAAATGATCATGACCTTTTAAAATGTCAAAGTATATAATCTGATATGACACGAGTTCATTATGTCAACAAGTCAATATCCGGAGGTAGCTATAACAGAACAGAATATAGCAGAACAGAGCCATTCATTGTTAAGAGACAATTATATCAGGTAATTTGTCTCTTACATGTGAATCTCAGAATAATCCACACTTATGCAATGCGTTTAATGTTATTTACTAAATGTATTTTGTTTTGGTGTTAGATATGTAAATGGTTTAATATCTGATATATTCATGTTAAGTGTCTACAGGCACCGTATGTAGTTTACTCCTCCAACGATAGTAAAAGAGTTCTAAATGACTCCATGCACCATTCATCATTGAAAGATCAACAAACACATGTTTACATCTGACAATTTTGCTCTCCCAGGAACAAAAAGACCTCACCGACACGAGCTTATATTACAACCATAATAAAACAGACGAAATTCATAATGGTATGTAGAATGAAAAAAAAAAAAAGACGACGAAGAAAAAAAAAAAAACATGTCCTTTTTGAAGTGTGTGAAGTAACCGCGCAGCCATTGTCAGCTCACACTTGGTTAATCTCCTCGGCTTTACAACACCCTTTTTCGCTGACATCTGAGTTATATTTCCTTGTCTGTTGATGTTTGCAGTGCCTAGCGAGTGATTATCCTGCACCAGGGCGGTCTCTGTACGGATTATATTGTTCTTTATATGGCGGTTTTATTGCAGTGTCTGTTACCTCGTCCCTATATTTTTGTTTATAT
>BOPN01005305.1:76369-78869 GCA_017312705.2 Penaeus japonicus
CAAGACGGTTACATACTTTATTCAGCTGTGTCAATTTATGTAATGTCGACGGACTTATTAAGCCTAGCGACCTAAAATGCAAGTTATTTGATCATAAATCTAAAATGGTTTTGTATTTACTATAACAAGATAAGATTTTACTGCCTGTATGTATTGTTTCGTAGAGTCATATGGATATACGTTTTCCTCAGATATTTGTCCATCAACTGAGACATTTCACAGTTCCCAAATATTTTTTTTTTTTCTAGCAAGTGTCAATGCCATATATCATTTGTGCAGGTGGGTGACATTCATTAGAAAAAAAATAGATATATGTTATTAGCTTCACAGGGAAGCTACATTAATTCCGGAAATGGCGCTAAATTCAATCAGATGTATCATTAGAGTTTAAGGAATAACCCCATTATTGTAACTGCTCGTGTAAGGTGGCCCGGATGCTGAATCTCACACTCTCCCGAGGGCGAGCGAGCGCGCTCTCGGTTCTCCCGCTCTGGCTGCCCTTCTTTTTCCCGTTGTTTTTGTTCACCTATTATTCTATTTCGTTAAGGGTCAACTTCGCTTTTGTTATTATTATTATTATTATTATTTTTTTTTTAGCTAAGTTTTATCGGAAACGTTTTTATATATGTCGTATTTGCTTTATTTTATTTATTTAGCTTTTAGTTTATACTTTTATATATCTATGTTTTGGGTTTATTTCTGTGCCCCTTTTTATTGTGTATTTGAATACATTATCTCTAGAAAAATGCAAGCCTCTGACGTCACCGAGGCAACGTTGACCTTTTTTTCGACTATGAAAAGAGATGGTCAGAGTCACCAATGTGTTTCGTTTACCCGGTCCTCCTGACCATTTGTTTCATCGGCTGTGTAGCCATTTTTATATGATTGAGGCAAAACAGTGAACAGCAGTGACTGCGATCACGAAATACAGAAGCTAAGTACTTCAGTGCCTAACATTCTTTGCTTAGGAACTAGGCCTGATCTGAAAGAACATTTTTATCGGATCATTTGACCATTTTATTGGCTGTATTTCTTTTTTTTTCTCGCCTTTTTTAGTATCAAAGTCTGAATAATCTCTTTATTTACGTTTTTATGTAACTCCGTTATCTTCCGCCGTATTTATATTTTTTCTGCTTGTGAGATTTTTTGGTAAGACCGTATGGAATTAATAGAAATCGGCGTTCGTATATTGTTGCCAGATGCCACCAGAATAACGCCACCTATTGGCGTAGTTCAGTGGTATACGTGACGTCATTAAAGCAGCTATGACATCATGTGCTCTTCTGTCAGCACTTCCCGTAGTCCAATGATAAATGTTGTCATTACAGCAGCAATGATATCATGTGTTCGTGTTAAAATTATACGGATAAAAATATCAGGTTTATGATGGGTATTTTTTATCAATATATGTGGACTTTTATATGCAATATTACTTTAGAGAATTCTTCCAAACCATAAAATCAATATTCTTGGTGTGTTAATAACACAGTGATTAGATCTTCTAAATCATTTTGAGAGAGAGAGGGAGAGAGGAGGGGGGGGGGTAGATAGATAGATAGAGGGAGAGAGAGAGAGATTATATTCATTTAATATTACCAGTGTTTTATCTTCCTAAATGAGATACTGAATCTCCAAAACTATTATAGTAATACCTTTGTATCAATTTGGATAGTAAAATTCAAAGGTATGGATTTTCTTTATTATAATGAAAAGATTATACATATTATTAATAAATAAGAGTGACATGCATGGGGCATAAAAACACATGCAAAAACAGTAACAATTATACTTGAACAAAAATAATTTTTAATCATGCACATGCAACAACAACAACAACAACCAAAAAAAATAAGAAAACAATAAATAATGAAATAGGAGCATGCAGTCCAATGAAACATAACATTAGAGAGAAAATAATCAGACAACAAAATAATAATAATTCAGAACAAAAGATGCAAACACAGTAGCCAAGTTATATAAATGAAAACGAGAAACAAACATTATGCTACATTTCATGTAAACATAAAACTGAAAATGCAAACAAAACGCATAAAATGACATGTTAATTTTGTTAATAGCAAGCACAAACACACACACACACAAAACGTAGCTCACACAAAAACAGAAACTGAAAAGTTTTGTTAAAACAAAATTATAAAACAAAAACACAAAAGAAAAGAGAAAGTATGAAAGAAAAAAAAAACATGCTACTGAGGATTTACCTTTTGAAGTTTTCTGTTTTTCTTTGTAGGTAGATGACTGATGTCTTTACTCTTTCTTTTCCTTAAGTTTCTGTTAAACATTTTAATGTAATGGTGAATTCTCATGGTGAGGAAAATATCAATGAATTTGCCTTTTGGAAATCTATGAAAATGATGTGAAGTATGTGTATCTTTTCGCCTTTTGCATACAACACATGGATGTGACTTACCAACCATTATGAAATGCGCGCTCTGAAGTTCGTCTGCTGTGCTGTCACGTTTTTAATTGTGAGAATGTA
>BOPN01005306.1:5000-7500 GCA_017312705.2 Penaeus japonicus
ACCTGTGAATCAACTTTATGACTCGAGTAAACCAGGTCACTTCTCTCCCCTCTCCTACTCCCCCCCCCCCAACCCAGCTGATAACGTTGCAACTGCTGCACGATCCTGCTGTTATTCTCATTGCTGTTGATGCAGTTGCAACGGCTGCACTTGTACTTACCGAAATGGAAGGCCGGAGGTAGGGGGAAGAGGAGAGGAGGAGGGGAAGGGAGATGGGGGGGAGGAGGGAGATGGAGTTGGGGGAAGGAAGGAGGGGGAAGAGGGGAAAGAAGGAGGGAAATAGGGCTGAGAAGGGAGGGGGCAGTGGGGAGAGGAAGGGCGTGGGGAGTGGGTCGGTATGACCCGGTAACCGTCTTGCTCGTTTGAATAATTTTAGATTTATGTCTGATTATCTCGCCACGCTACCAGACAGACAGTTGGCTGGCTGGCTGGCTGGCGTGATTCGAGGGCCCAATTTCGGAGCGGAATTTCCGAAATTATTATTATTTTTATTGTTGCATTCCGACTTACATAATGGAGAAGGCACAATGGCAGAAGGCAGGGTGGTGGGGGAAGGGGTGGGTAAGGTTGGGGGTGGTTACGGGTCGGCGGGGTATGGGTGCAGGGGGTAGGGTGGGTGGGGTGAGGAGCTGAGAGTGGGGGAAGGGCGGTGGCAAGCTGGGGATCGGGGCAGGGATGAGAGGTGGAGGGGTGTGGTGAGGTGGGGGTAGGAGGGAAGGGATAGGTGTAGGGGAGCGAGGTTGTGAATGGAAGAAGGAGCCACAGGCGGGGGAAGCAGGAAGACTGGATGAACAGAAGATACGCGGGGAACTGCATGAGAAAGCAGAGAGACATTTTCTCAAGGAAATGCACGCAGGAACCGCCATATACGCACCTACGCGCGCTTGCTCATGTAATACGATCATTACAGTCACATTCACGTTGACATGTACGTTCACATACACGCGCACACACGCACGCACACAAACTAACTAAAAAATAAACATAAAAATTGAATGACTGAGATATCAGAAAGATATGAGATTTAATCACGGATAATCTAGTGAGAAATAAAAAAGGAAATGGAAATACTGGAAGAAAAGGGAAAAAAATAGGCGGGTGGACAACCTCCTCCTCCCCACCCCTTCTCCTCTCCTGTCCCAGCGTGCCACTTCCCGCAGCTCTTAACTTTTTTGGCCGCTGTCAATACATTTTTTCCTCTTTTTCTCGCTCTCTCATCCCCTCCCTCCCGACCTCCCTACTCCCCGTCCTCCCTTCATCTCTGCCACCCACTCATGCGCCCTCCCTCCTACTTTCTCACTCTCCCTCCTTCCCTCCCTCTTACCCTCCCTCCCTTCCTCCTTCCTTCCCTCCCTCCTACCTTCCTATTCGCCCTTCTTATTTTCGCTCTCCCTCCTTCCCTCCTTCCCTTCCTCCTACCTCCCCATTATCCTCCTTCCCTCTCTCCCTCCTCTCCTCCTACCTTCCCACTCTTCCTCCTTCCCTCTTCCTCACTTCATTCCTCAATAGTCTCTCCTCTAGTCAGGAGAAAGGAGAAGAAAAAAAGATGGGTAAGAAAAAGAGAAGAGGAGAAAGAAGAAAAAAAGAGAAGAAGAAAAAGACGACGAAAGAAAAATGAGAATATCTGGAGGGGAAGGAGGAAGGGGATCAGGATGGGGAGGGGAAGGAAGGGGGAGGGGGAGGGCAAAACAAGCCCTCCTTCGTCAAAGAACAAGTAACAACGTAACTGCCTAATACCCTGTGGTTTCCCCAACGGAAAGGCATTGTCGGGGCGGGTATGCGAGGTGGCGGGGGGGAGGGGGAGGGGGGGAGAAAGTAGAGGGGGGAAGGTGAAGGGTTTGGTGTAAGGGGTGGTTCATGTTCGTTCCCCACACCCCATCCCCCGTCTATATCCTCTCGCCTCCTCTCTACCCCCTTCTCCTTCTCAACCCTCCCCTTCGCTCCCCTCCCCTCCCCTCCCCTCCCCTCGCTGGTGTTGTCCTTTGTGGTCGTTGGTTGGGATGACAAGACGCTGTTGCAGGTTGACGTGTGAATAATGTATTGCATTGGGGGAGGGGTAAGGAGGGGGAGGGGAGGAAGGGAGGAAGGGTGGGAGGAAGGGAAAAAAGGAAGGAAGGGGAAGGGAGAGAGGGAGGAGGGAAGGAAGAAATGAAAAAGGGTGGATTTAGTGAGTGTGGGGGAGGGAAGTGGAAGAGGGAGGGAAGAAGAGAATGGGCGAGAGAGGAGGAGGGTGAGGTGAGGGGGGGAAGAAGGGAAACAAGGAAAGATGGAGAGAGGGGGGGGGGGGGAGGCACAAGAAGAAGGGAGGGAGAAAGAGAGAGAGAAAGAAGAGAAAGGTAAACTGACAAAGATAGACAAATCAATAAGCCAATAAATGAAAACAATATAAAAGATACAGTAAATAGACAAAAAAAAATGAGTTAATAAAAACTCCATCGACGAAACCATGCCAGTCTCTTGCAACAAAATGTGCAATGATTCCGAGCGTTCGGTGATCGGA
>BOPN01005306.1:12500-25000 GCA_017312705.2 Penaeus japonicus
CTCTGTTTTATGTGGATGGAGGTTGTTTACTCATTGTCATTATTTTATAATTTCCATTTTCACCATCATCATCATCATCATCATCATCACCACCACCACCACCACCATCATTATCATAATAAGTCACCATTAACATTGTTTCCAAACAATTATGGTTCCTTGATATAATGAACGATTTGCTGATCAGCTGACTCTCCCTGACACGGGAGTTCATAAGGCTCACCCTGTGACCCCAACCAGGCCTATGTTTTCTAGTAGGCTGACCTTTGCGACCTAGTTGTTATTTCTTGCATTTGCATGTTGTTATTTTTTTTTTCTTTCTTTCTTCTTCTGGAGGAGGGAGGGAGAGGGTGACGGTGGATGGGAGAAAGAGAGGGAGAAGGAGAGTGAGGGAGAGGGGGAGGGAGGAAGAGGGAGGGAGAGGGAGAGGGCAGGAGGAAGAGGGAGGGAGAGGGAGAGGGCGAGAGGGAGAGAGAGAGAGAGAGAGAGAGAGAGAGAGAGAGAGAGAGAGAGAGAGAGAGAGAGAAGTAAACAGATTAAGTAAGACGAAGAAACAGAGAGAGGAGGGTGTGGTGGAGAGGAGGGAAAGAAAAAAGAAAGGGAAAGGGAAACAAACAAACATACACACATACATACATACATACATACATACACACACACACACACACACACACACACACACACACACACACACACACACACACACACACACACACACACACACACACACACACACACACACACAACCAGACAGAAAAAGACAATAAACACCGAACACATGACAATGCATGGAAGAGTCCGCAAGACATTCTCGTTTCGAAGGTCAAAAGGGTCACGGCAAAAGATCAGGTCAGGTCAAACAGGCGTGTCGTGCCCTGAGTAGTGCCAGAAACGACACGTCATTCTCTACTTTTCCCCTGAATGATAGCTGACACATCGTTCAATTATAACAAAAAAATGATAATGATACTGGTTATGATGATGATGACGATGATGATAACTATACTGTTTATGATAATACTGACGATTATGATAATGATATGATGATTATAAAAATATCAATGTGTGTAAATTTAGTAGTGGAGGGAGGACCCAGATTGCAAGCGTTGTTCTGCCACCATTTCAACATGATCATATCATTAGTCATATTAATATCCACGACCTATCAGCGGAATACTGAACCCAACTTCAATCGTAAGTAATATTTTGCAAGCTTTTGAAGTCATATTTTAGGAAGTTTGGCTACCGAAAGCTGCATTCTAGATCTTGCACGGTAAAACAAAAAACAAAAACAAAAAATGTATATAATGACTTGGGTACCTGGTACAGAGTACTCGGGGTCTACTAAAATGTGTGGATGTTGGATTGGGGGGGTTATTTCTGGGATTGTATATGTGCTATTTTGAGGGGAAAATATGAAAACGTTTTCTATTTATTCGCGTTTTGTGAAAATGGGAATGTTATATATATGTAGACAAAGTTGATATACCTACAAAGAGCGTGCTGGTAGCGTGTCTGTATGTCCGGTATATAAAACAAGCGTTTGTAATGTACAGTTATGAAAGATTTGCTGCCTTTGAAACAAAAAATTGGAAATCACATCAATATATTTTTTTAAAATGGCCTCCGTTAAGATCCACGACAGATCGGCCGCATTCCGACGCGGAAGTGGAAGGAAGGCGTTAACGGCGGAAAACGGCTTACGGTATTTCGAGAAAGAGATGGGGGGGGGGGGCATAAATATATATAAAAAATGGGATTCTCAATTTCTTTTTATCTGCGGTGCATCTCCGGTCGGTGTCGAGGGGGGGATGGGGTAGGTGGAGGGAGGGGCGTGACAGCATTTCCGGCGTGACTAGAGTGGAGTGGAGGAGGGGGATTAGCACGTGGTTGGGGTCAAGGGGAGGAGGAGGAGGAGGAGGAGGAGGAGGAGGAGGAGGAGGAGGAGGAGGAGGAGGAGGAGGAGGAGGAGGAGGGGGGAGGAGGAGGAGGAGGAGGAGGAGGAGGAGGAGGAGGAGGAGGAGGAGGAGGAGGAGGAGGAGGAGGGGGGGGGCGGAGGAGGAGGAGGAAGAGGAGGAGGAAGAGAAGAAGGAGGAGTAGGAGGAGGAGAAGGAGGAGTAGGAGGAAGGGAGGAGGAGAATGTTATTTTGACGTAAGTTTTTGAATGATTCGATTTGTTTTCGAATTCGTGTCGTAAAATACGCTCGGAATGCAAATGACACGGTGGGCGAGGAGGTGCGTGTCATTGGGAATGTGATTGTGCATGTGGTTTTGTCATTTAATAAGGCGTCGTAGAGATGGAGATATGAGAGGGGGTAATATATAGGCTTTTATGACGCTAGTCATTTCTTTTTCTGTTTTTTTTTTCTATTTTTTCTCTGACTTTTCTCTGTCTCACTTTTTTCTGTTTCTCTTTTCTCTCTCTCTCTCTCTCTCTCTCTCTCTCTCTCTCTTTCATTTTTTAAAACGACCTCCTATTCTCTGTGTTGTGAAATGTATATAAGAACCACTTCACAGTACAGTCCATTGGCCCCGGCCTCGCCAATGGCTGTGATCGACATCCGACATACTTTTAGAAATACAATCTTTATTTATATGAAATACAATACACTTACATATTTATCTCTAATCTACTATTTACAACAGTTTGCTCTATATCTAAGTCCTTAATGCTAGTACATTTTACGGGTCTGTTTCGGGTTCCCCTTAAACAGAGCCGACATCTTATCCATGCCACGACGCAGCTCTTTTGCTGTTGTCTCTTTTCTGATAATTGCTGAGCCAGGCATGAATAAAAAGTAACCGCCCTCGGTGCCATCCCTCCGGAAGTCGTGAAAACAAGGGGCGTGAAGGTGCCTGGCTCTACCTCTCGCTCTCGCTCCCCGTACTCCCTCATCTTAACATTTTCGTGTTTCGTGTGAGCGGATCTCAAATCTTGGGCACGGTTGCTCGTGGCCATGGGGTTGAAGATACGAATATCGAAGAAGGCCCACGGCCCCCGTGCCCAGAATCCGCTTGCACTGATGTCCAAGCGAGCGTCGGCAGCAGAGTTGGTGGACCGGAGTGAGAAGTTGCGGCCACCTGTGGGGATGAGGGGAGGCTCCACCCTGATGCAGACGAAGCCTCCCGTCTTGCATGTCATGGCGTGGTTGGGGTCGAAGGGCGAACCGCACGTGCACTGTTGGTGAAGGTCCTCAATTGGCCACCCATATCGTAGGGCTAAAGCATCAACAAACTCCTGTTGATTTAAGCTAAAGTCTTTTGCCTTGATGGGGAGGCTGGTTAGCCAGTTTAAGGCGCCGACTTCTCGTGCCTCCTCGATCCTCCTCTTCATATCCTCAGAGATCTGCGAAAGTGTATCCTGTAGCTGGGTCCTTTGCTTCGTCTCCCGCTCACTAGTGATCTCCTTTCTAGTGATGTGTTGCTGTCTTACGTCTAGCTGTGTGTGTGTCTGCTGTGCTATTATGGCTTCTGTTAGGCTGGCTGAAAGCCTAACGGAGTTTTGATGTTCAATGCTTGCAGTCTTGCAAGGGTTTACTAAGCCGAGTCCCCCGAGCCTTGGTGGTAGTTCGAGAATGGTCCTCTCTACGGCTGTGGGATTTCGCCCACCCGATAGTGCTGGTATCAAGACCTTCTCGATTGTCTCTTCAAGTGGAGTGAGTAAGGGTTCAACGTTTGGTACAGTCTGCGCATTAGGAAAGTCCATCTCTGTTTGATGCCGAAGGTGAATGCTGTGTATGCAGAGTGTGGTTCCGTTGATGCAACCTGTGCCAGAGTCTTCAACTCTACTTTTTTCTTGACATATTCCTCCCTGACTGCTGTTGTGCCAAGGGCCGCTCCTAGGTGTTTCTCGCCGCCAGCCTTTACCTTTATATCTGTCTCGCAAAACGCTTCTCTGGCTTTGGCGAGATATTCAGGCTTTACAATTAACACTGACTTGCTGGCGTTGGGGTAGTATCCTTGTGGGGGGCCATGAGCTCGGATTAGGTCCCAACAGCTTTCCGGATGTCACCTATTTTCTCCGGCTCCCTGTCAGGTCGTCGGCACAAGCAACTTGCTTACTGTTTGTCTGCTGGAAGCTGATGTGATCTGCAGCTGAGGAAGACCAATGGCGTACATCGCCATGGCAACTGGGTCGCCTTGCGTTGTCCCCTCCGCTGACATGATCGTCTCACAGGTGTTGGTCCATTTGTCGCTTATGTACAGTTCTGCTGGGCTACTGTATGTATTTCTGACATATTGTGTGAAACTTGGGCATTTGATTTCAGTGTTATGAATTGTAGCCTTTCGGTTTATATTATTGAAGGCATTTTCGGCGTCTCACACTCAGGTTCTTCGTAAATGCCCTGCATGGCGTGAATGGCCGCCTCGCATCCTGCCTGTTGGCTTGCACACACCTGTAGGTTGCCGACGGCTAGTCTAACGTCGTCACCGACGACTCCCATAATAGCCTTGCCTATGATTCTTCGCAGAACCTCTCCAATGCCTATGGGGCGGCATCCTGGCTTCTTATCCAGGGCGATAAGGCGACAGGCTACAAGGGCTTCGAGGTGATGGCACCACTCTTGCAACAAGAAAAGCGGGAGAAAGAATATGAAATAATTGGGCAGCATTTGGTCGGAATCAGTTTCCCAGGGGCGCGTTGCAAATGGCCAAGTGGGCGGCGCGACGTGCATGGAGCAAGAAAGCAAGCTGCCGAGTGCAAACGCAAGCACACGCTTCTCCTTCGCTCGATCGGGACTGTGCTTGGTTGCTTGCTTGCTTGCCTGCTTGCC
This sequence comes from Penaeus japonicus, assembly GCA_017312705.2. Taxonomy (NCBI): domain Eukaryota; kingdom Metazoa; phylum Arthropoda; class Malacostraca; order Decapoda; family Penaeidae; genus Penaeus; species Penaeus japonicus. The sequence goes on from BOPN01005306.1 coordinate 17,276, forward strand.
TCTGCGCGTTCAGTCACTTTGTCATGCACGCACAGGTCGTTTGTGCGTACTCACTCTCTGTCTCGGTCTTTCTGTATTCTCGATCTCATATTCTCTCTCTCTCTCTCTCTCTCTCTCTCTCTCTCTCTCTCTCTCTCTCTCTCTCTCTCTCTCTCACTCTCTCACTCTCTCTCTCTCTCTCTCTCTCTCTCTCTCTCTCTCTCTCTCTCTCTCTCTCTCTCTCTCTCGCTCGCTCGCTCGCCCTCTCACTCTCCATCCCTCTTTCCCTCTCTCACTCTCTCTCCATCTCTCTCTCTCTCTCTCTCTCTCTCTCTCTCTCTCTCTCTCACTCTCTCTCTCTCTCTCACTCTCTCACTCTCCTCACTCTCTCTCTCTGCCTGCTCACTTCCATCCCCCTCTCTCTCTCTCTCTCTCTCTCTCTCTCTCTCTCTCTCTCTCTCGCTCGCTCGCTCGCCCTCTCACTCTCCATCCCTCTCTCTCTCTCTCACTCTCTCTCCATCTCTCTCTCTCTCTCTCTCTCTCTCTCTCTCTCTCTCTCTCTCTCTCTCTCTCTCTCTCTCTCTCTCTCTCTCTCTTCTTCATCCCCGCTAACTCATAAACACACACACACAATACCACACATGGCCACGCACACACACACACACACACACACACACACACACACACACACAAGAAAATTTACCCCAAAAGTCGCGGCAACACTAGCCTGGTCGCTCACTGCTCTGTAATCTATGTCATGTACTTGTAATGAATGAGGGAGAGGGAGGAGGAGGGGGAGGGAAGGGGAGGGAAGGGAGGAGACAAGAATAAGACCAGTGGGGAAAATTGCCTGCCAGAAAGAATAGAAAAAAAGCCAAGAAAATAGAAAAGAAATTGCATACATTTTATGTCTCTGTGTGTGATTGCTGTACCTTTTAGGGCGATAAAGAGGGAAGGAGGGGGGAGAGAGGAGGGGGAGGGGTGGGAGGGAGGGAGGGATAGGTGAGGGGTGGCAGTGTGTGACAAGGATTCCGGCAAAGGTGATTTAAGTCTCAGCGTAAGTGTGCTTGATGGTGTGAGATTATTGTTGTAGAGGGTAGGGGAGTGTAGCATAGGGGGTGTGACGGGTGTTGTCAGGAGACAAGGGGTGTGGGAGTGGTACGTGGAGGGATAGGGGAAGAGGGGGTGAGGGTAGGGAGGGGGTTAGTAATTAGAGGGGGCGAGAACTCAGTCATTAGGGCTTGTTAATGGTGACGGTATAGTTTACCTGGTTCATTAAGGGGGAAGGGGGAAGGGGGTTGTCATTCTGTGAGAGAGAGAGAGAGAGAGAGAGAGAGAGAGTGTGTGTGTGTGTGTGTGTGTGTGTGTGTGTGTGTGTGTGTGTGTGTGTGTGTGTGTGTGCCATGTTGCCACTGTTCCTCTTATCTCTTCTTCGCCCCATTCTCCTCTTTACCAGAGGCCAAACAGAGGGCGTGGAGAGGGAGGCCGGAGGAGCGGGTGGGGGTGGGAGGGTGGCGTTGCTGGGCGGGGTCACCCAAGAGGTCGTCCGTCGCCAGTTTCCGCCCCCTCTCCGATGACGTCGGCGCTGCTCTTTTCTGTCATTACATAACGAGGCTAATGTGACGCGATGACATTACAAGGGGTCGAGGTGGGAAAATAGGGAGCATAGGGTGTGGGGGTGGGAGTGGGGGTGGGTTGGGTGGAGAGAGGGTACATGGGGTGGGAGCAATACCCGGTGATAGCGTGGGTAAGTAGTGAGCGTTAGTCAACACGCACACGCACACTCACACTCACTCAAAAACATAAACACACACACACACACACACATACACACACACACACACACACACACACACACACACACACACACACACACACACATAAACACACGCACACGCACATGCGCGCACACACACAAATAAACACACACACAAATAAACACACACACACAACACACACACACACACACACACACACACACACACACACACACACACACACACACACACACACACACACACACACACACACACACACACACACACACCCGAGACACATGCAACCTTGAATTAGAGTCAAGAAAGCCGTAATGCGAAATATTGTGACTATTTTATTTCAGAAATGTTTTTCTTTCGCCCTGTATTTTCTGGGCATATTTTCCTTTGTCTTCCGTGACGCGGTTCTTTTTCTCTCAATTGCATGCGGTGCGAGGGCTGTTTTCTTTGCGTGCGCGGGGACGTCCGTTTCTGTCTCTCTTTCTCTCTACTTCTCTCTTTTTTCTTTTCTCTCTTTTTCCCTCTCTTTCTTTTCTCCCTCTTCTCTCCTTCTTCGCCATTTTTCTCTCTCTTCTCCTTTTGTCTCTCACTCTCATTCTCTCTCTCTCTCTCTTTCTCTCTCTCTCTCTCTCTCTGTGTGTGTGTGTGTGTGTGTGTGTGTGTGTGTGTGTGTGTGTGTGTGTGTGTGTGTGTGTGTGTGTGTGTGTGTGTGTGTGTGTGTGTGTGTGTACGCCTGCGCCTGTGCATTGTGTAGCTGGACATATTTATGAATACGTGCATTTACCAGTGGCGCGTCAACAGTGCGATATCGATTACACGGAGGAGACTTTAAACCTAGAGTTTTATATCAAAATATTTTGCGGTAGTAACGGCCCTCCGGGGTGGGGTGGGGGTGGGGGGTGATGTGGTGTGGGGAGGATAATGGGGTGTGGGAGAGATGGAATGAGGGGGAGGGATGGGAAGATAAATGGGCACGGTAGGGGGGGGTCGGGGTAGGATGATATCGCTTCGGGGGCCCAATTGTCTGGGCATACCATTTTGCACATCATCTCAGAACACGTGATCGGCAGAGAGGGTGGTTGGGAGTAGGAGGTAGGGAGGTGTAGGGTTGGGGTTAGGTAACACATTTTAGTACTAGATGGGAAAATAATATTTAGTGTGATTTGAAGATTATATTTATAATGTTAGCGATATTTATTCTAACGAAGACACATGGCACATGGAAGGAGAGTAATGTAGAGTAGAATATAAGTCAGGCTGATTCAGATAAAAAAAAACTGAAATCGGCTTTGTATAGCTTTTTTTTTTAGGAAGAAAATTGAAAGTGATAATGGTGTTTTAAGGAAGATTTAGGATACAGAAAAAAAAATAACACATTAAAAATAAATAGATGGGAGATTCTGGTCTTCTTTTCATTTGTTTTTGTTTTGTTTGTTGTTTATGTTTTAATGGTCGTTTTGAATAACCAAAAATGGATTTATGCCAAGACATCATCAGAGGAGAGATAGCATAATAAAAAATGAAAATAACACAAAATGGAGGAATAATACAAAACTGGATTATAAGAAAAAACAAGCTTATATAAGAAAATGAAAAACCTATAGATAGATCAAGGAAAGTTACAGCTAAAGATAATAATAATGATAACAAGCATATAATGATAATGATAATGATAATAATAATGATAATAATAATAATAATAATAGTAATGCAAAACCTGCGAAAGAAGAACAGCAGAAAACGAGACCCGAAACTGGATGGAAGCGCGGGCGAGATCCGAACGAATTCGCATTAGCACTGGGTTAGATAGGTCACCCAGGGGCGGCCGGGGTTCTGCGGGCGCCTTAATTGGCCGCGGGAATGACGGGCAAGAAGCCGAGCAGCTGTTCGTTCCTTGTGCTGTGTTCAAGATCAGAGAGGGGGGGAGGGGGGGAGAGGGAGAGGGGGGAGAAATGGAGGAGGGGAGAGGGAGGGAGAGTAGAAGGAGAGGAGATGGATAGAGCAACGGATGGACGGAGGGAGGGATGAATTGAGAAAGAAAACGAGAGATGAACGGAGGAAGGGAGAAAGAGAGAGAGAGAGAGAGAGAGAGAGAGAGAGAGAGAGAGAGAGAGAGAGAGAGAGCGAAAAGGAGAGAGAGGGGTAGAGGGAGAAGGAGAGAGCGAGAGAGAGAGAGAGGGGTAGAGGGAGAAGGAGTGAGCGAGAGAGAGAGAGAGAGAGAGAGAGGGAGAATGAGCGAGAGAGAGAGAGGGCAATAGAGATGAGAAAAAAAGGAAGATTTGTCTGCGGCGCCATCGCCTGCTGGAACGCCGGGCATCGCTCTGACCAACTCTGCCTAATATGAGAGAAAGAGAGAGTGCCTAGTTAGGAGGAAAGGGTGGGGAGGGGAGGTGGGGAGGGGGAGTACAAAGGATGTGTGAACGAAAGGCGTGTATGTGTGTGTGTGTGTACGTGTGGCCTGCAATGTCCATATGTGTACAACGGGTGCAACAGGAAGGCAGAGGGGGTGGGAGTGGGGGCGGGGGAAAGAGGAGGAGGAGGAAGGCAGCCTTGGGGCACTCGCACCCGCTGGCGACTCCACGGCGTGTGTAGGTCTCGCTGCTGTCACCCTCCTGCTTCTGCTGTCGCTACTGCTTGATTGTGGTATTACAATTCCCTGTGGATATACTCTAAATCGTGGTATTGCTTGTGCGGTAGACCTCTAAAATTGTTTTAATACAAGTGTGATATCCTATTAAATTCATTTGGTAAGTGAGTACCCTGAAAACATGGTATTTACAAGGTGGTATACCTAAATCGTGGTATTACGCGTGCGATATACTCTTGTGATATATTCACCCACCCATACCTCGCCCCCCCCCCCCATGTCTTCAAGTTGTGATCTTGTGTTGATCCGTTCGCCATGAAGCGATTATGTATCCGACACTTAGAAGTGGCGATTCTATGGTATATTCCCGGAGGAGGAGGGGGAGGGGGAGGGGGAGGATGAGGGGAGAACTTTTGGACGGTTATGGAAAAAATAAAAAAAAAGAGTATCGTATTTTTGTTTGTGATACATGGATATTGGTATTTTTTTTTACTAGAAGTTCATTTTGATAATTACATACATTTTTTTTTTCTTTGTTTACTTATGGTGTGTCCGCTGGGCATTTAGGTGTGCCCCTCTCTAAGTAAAGACATTGAATCGACTTTGAAATTTTGATATAAAGGAAAATCTATATTTTTTCGAGTGTTTGACTTAGTGAGTGACATTTGGAAAATAGTGATACCTCTCCGTGACTGAAATTTTACCATTATGGCTTTTGAACTGAACTTTGGAATTTTTAAATCCATACTGACAAGGAAAGTTTATCGAAAACAAGAACGAAACGAGAATTTAAAAATAATAAAAAGGAGGAGGAGGAGAAGAAGGAGGAGGAGGAGGAGGAGAAGGAGGTTGATGGTGGATTAGGAATAGGAGTAGGATAATGATGAAGATAATACGAGTGATAACGATGATTGGTGGAGACAGAGATGAGAAGAAGAAGAAGAAGAAGAAGAAGAAGGCGAGAAGTGTGTCTGGCAGGTGAGCATCGAGTGCCAGGCATTGACAACGAGTGGTCAGGCATTCCCGGCGGTGCCTCCGTGAGTTACACCCTTGATTGGTGAGGTACAGAGGGCGGGGGGCGGGGCGGGAGGGGGGGGGCACGACATACTCCTTCTTCGTATCCTCCGGCCGGGCCGCGGCAAGGCTGTGTCCTTGCAGCATCACGGTGGTGCAATTGCAGGGAGTGGAATGTTGCAGCTGGCTACGTAGGACCGCAAGCTGGCTTTGTTGTGTATGTTGTCATCGCGAGGAAAAGGCTTAAGCCCCTGGCACCAGTGGCTTCGTCTCTAAGTCAAAGTCAAAACGAGTTCTGGAAAAGACGGAGAGATTATTTTTGTTCTCCCTCCCCTCCTTTCTCTCTCTCTCTCTCTCTCTCTCTCTCTCTCGCTCTCTCTCTATCTATCTCTTTGATTTCATATGCGGTTTTTTATGTTTTGGCATGTGAGGGGGCGCATATATGCAACATACCCCCAATAATTCATCCGTTCTAACGTCACGCGTCTCACTGTCCACAAGTGATGTCTGCCAAAACAAGAGCACATCAGTCCCCCCTCGAAATGCTCTCTGACCCCTTTTCCCGAGTCGTTTCCAACCCGCAAAACCTCAATTTAGCGCAACCAGAGACCATTAATACTTTAATTAACATCGTTTCCGCGCCTCGTGATGTACTACAGGCGGCGGAGGCTTCCTGTAGGCTTATCCTCCTCCCCTCCCCTCCTCCCGTCTCCTCTCCCCTCTCCTCTCTCTTCTCCTGTTCCCCCACCTTCCTCCCTCAATCTCTCTCCTACCAGCTCCTTTCCCTCCTACACACCCCTACCCCCCCACCCCTCCCCGCAACAGTTAGTAGGCATCATTAGTCAGCCCGGCCTACTAATGACCCGATAGGGGGAGGTAGGGGGAGGGGGGCGAGGGGATAATTACGGTCTGACCCCGGTTGCCTTACCCTGGAAAAAAAAGATAGTGACGTCACGAACAGCTGCCAGGTCACAGGTGTTTCATTGTTTGAGGGGAACTGATGGAGATGTGGTGGGGGAGGGGGGAGGTAGGAGTGAAGTGAGGGTATCATGGTTGTAAAAGAGGACTTTTCGAAGACCTAATGGACTCTTAGAGCAGGACAAGGGGGTAGGGGGTACGGGGGTCTGCACGGAGCAATGCAAACTATGTTTAAGTTTAATCATGAATTCGTTTTAATGGTTAGAAGGGGGTAGGGATGGGGTTGTAGGGGTTGTAGGGGTTGTAGGGGTGAGTGTGTGTACCATATGATACCTCATTCATCACAAAAAGTACTTATGGCTAGGAGGAAGGTAGGCCTATACTGGCAGCGCGCCGGGTGGGAGTTTGTGCCACCTGACCCTCTCTCTTTTTTGGGTATGGAAAATGATACCTTTTTTTTTTTTTTTTTTTTTTTTTTTTTTGTTCCCTTTCTTTTTTTTTTACCGCTCTCTCTCTCTCTCACTCACTCACTCACTCTCACTCTCACTCTCTCTCATTCTTTTCCTCACTCACTCACTCATTTTCGTATGGTTAGTTTCATCACCAAAGTCTAACACCAAATATAACTGATAGCGATGATGTTAACGATATGAGCAACACTGATAATGACGATATTCATGAAAATAAGGATTATAAAGTTGACAACATTGAAAATAATAAAATTCGCGATTATCATATTGATAAATATTGCATCTGCCTTTTTCCATTTCCCTTTCCGTATTTTTTCTCTTTAGAATATATATTTCATAATCCTGATATTATTATAAATCCCCCATGCATACAGTAGGCGGGGTAGAATTTTAACGAAAGCGTTATCCATCATATCTTAATAGAGTGTGCAGTGTAATATGCTGGCAGGGGGGGGGGGGCTTAACCACAGCTAATAGAGATGAAAAACACCCTAACCTCAGAGGATAAAGAAACAGCCCTCAGCTGACAGAGAGGAAAAGCACTTAAACTCACCTGATAGAAAAAGATCCTAACCGCAGTTGACAGAGGAAAAGTACCAAACCTCACCTGATAAAAACAAAAAAACTCAACCTCACCTGACAAATAAAAAAAAATAACTTCAGCTGACAGGGAAGAAAAACACAACCTCAACAGGCAAAGGAACAGAAAGAAAAAACAACTAACCTAAACTATGTCCTTTGCGTGTGAACTACCTGTCACGTGATAAATAGAGCATTCATATCTCCTTCGTTTTATATACTCGCTCTTTTTCGTTTCTTATTTATAGGCTACGTAATTCGCTTTATTCTAATGTTTGTTATTATTTATTTATTTTCTATTTCATCTTGCTTGCGTGTGCGTGTGTTTACGCCAAGAAGGGAAAATGTTTATTGTGACGTCGAGGCGGCCAGAAAGTGGGCTTCTCCGGCTCATTACGTCAAT
>BOPN01005306.1:30000-32500 GCA_017312705.2 Penaeus japonicus
ATGGGAACCTGTGTTTTTTCTTTCTTTTCTTTTCCAACAGAGGATGGGTCATGATAAAGCGCAATGGGGGGGGGGGGGTCTCTCTTGACGAAAATCCTTAGAGGATTTTTTTGTTTGACACACACACACACACACACACACACACACACACACACACACACACACACACACACACACACACACACACACACACACACACACACACACACACATACACACCAACACAAACACACACATCTTCCTGACCAACTCTGTCTCTCTCACCCCTTTCCCGTATATTTACCCCCTCCCCCTTCCCCTCTTTCCCTCCCTCCTCTGCCACCGTCTCATGCCAACAATATGCTAACACAGACCCTCGAAGGAATGATCAATTCACTTTTCTTCAACGCACATTAAGAACTTCATACCCCCCCCCCCCCTATTTTTTTCCTCTAACCTTCCACCCTCCCCCCCTCCCTCTTTCCATTCTCCAACTCCCCCCCCCCCACACACACACAAAGCCATACCACCATCCCAATATGATACCACCTTTCAAAGAAGGACAGAAAAATAAAACTTTAATTTCTAGGTTGTTAGTAGGCCTCTGCGGGCGTGCGGGCGGGCGTTCGTGTGGGCGTGCGGGCGTTCGTTGAGTAATTCGATTACGCCTTCTGTTTACGGGCAGCGAGGGAACGCTTGAAGTGCAAAGGGAAGATGATAATGGCCTTGGTTACGGGAGCTGTGTGATGTAGCGCGGAGTGGAAATGACTTTTTTTTTTTTTTTTTTTTTTTTTTTTTTTTAGGGGGGGGGGGGGGTTATGCCTCTTGCGTAAGTTGGTCGGACGCACGTATGTATGTGCGTATGTATGTTTCGGGATTTGTATGTAAGTGAGAGAGACAGAGAGAGAGAGCGAGAGAGAGGGGTGGCGGTGGGGGGTTTGAGTTTGTATATATTAGCTTATACATTTGTTGACGTGGTATTTTATAATTAGTCTTCTATATTTGTCTTATTTTGATTAAACTTGCTGGTGATTTTTTTCCTTTTCGTATTTTAACATTTTGATCTCATTATCTCATTCATTCTCTTAGTCATCACCCTGTAGTCATCACCATGTAGGTGCAAATAGGAAGGAGGGAGGGAGACTTCTTCCTGCTCCTTCTTATTTTCTTATTTTCCATCAACTTTTTTTTCCTGACCTTTTTATCTTATTTCTCCTCCTCCTTCCCTTCCATTTCCTTCCCCTGCTCCTACATTCTACTCTTCCTCCTCCTCCTCCTTCCGTTTTTCTATCCATTCTTCACCCTCCTCCTTCTCCCCCTTCTCCACATCTTTCTTCTTCTCCTCTTCCTCCTCCTCCTCCTCCTCCTCCCCTTCCCCTTCCTCCCCTTCCTCCTCATTCTACCCTTCCTCCTCCTTACCCTCCTCCTCCCCCCCCCCTCTTCCCCTTCCTCCCTTTCCTCCTCCTCCTCCTCCTTTACCAGTGTTTAATACCTCTTGGCTGGAGGTTGTAAGCTGATGAAATTATATGGCCTGCTATCAACCCCCCAGATGCAGCCTCTTCGTTTTCATCAAGTTATTATTTTTTTTTCAGTAATCTCTTTTTTTTATTAATCTAGTTTTTGTTTACTTATTTTTCATTTTTTTTATGTTGGTAAGATATGATGGGTTGTGTGAGGGGAGGTAAGGAGGATGGGAGGGAGAGATGAAGGGAGGAAAGGAGGGAGAGAGGGAGGGAGGAAGGGAGGGTAAGAAGTAAGAAAAGGAAGGAGGGAGGGAGGGAACAGATAAGGTTAAGGTAAAAGGCGAAAATAAGGAACCAGAAGTTCGAAAAGGAGGGGAAATAAGATGAAAAGGGGGAAAAGAAGCAAAAGAAACAGACACACACACAAGCACACGCACGCACACCGGCCAAACTTTTCTCCCGTTCTCCGCCTCCGAATCGGCTGGCGTGACGTAGAACGTGTCTGGCCGAGTCGAGCGGCCGTAAACTAACTTTGTTTGTTCGCTAGTTGAAAATATATTTAAAAGAGAGGGGGGAGCGATGGAGAGGGAGGGAGGGGAGAGGAGGAGAGGGGAGGGGAGGGACAAAGAAGTTAGACTTACTGTTTTCATAACTTTTGTATTTTTGTTTCTTTAGATAGAGTGAGGGGAGGAAGGAGAGAGAGAGAGAGGGGGAAGGAAAGGAGAGAGAGTGAGGGAGGGAGGGGAAGGAGAAGAGAGTGAGGAGGGAGGGAAGGAGAAGTGAGGTAGGGAAGGAAGGAGGGAGGGAGGGAGGGAGGGAGAAAGAGAGGGGGAGAGAGAGGGAGGGAGGGAGGGAGAGAGAGTGAGGGAGGGAGGGAAGGAGAGAGAGAGAGAGGGAGGAAGGAAAGGAGAGAGAGTGAGGGAGGGAGGGAAGGAGAGAGAGTGAGGGAGGGAGGGAGGGAGGGAAGGAGAGAGAGAGAGGGAGGAAGGAAAGGAGAGAGAGTGAGGGAGGAAGGAAAGGAGAGAGAGTGAGGGAGGGAGGGAAGGAAAGAGAGAGAG
>BOPN01005306.1:37500-45000 GCA_017312705.2 Penaeus japonicus
TTTCTCGGCGTGTGACTGTTGCTTTCTTGAAGGTTGAGCCTGGTTTCCGCGTGCTTGCGAGGGGGTAGGGGGTGGCTTGGTCTTGTGTGTGCTTGAGTGTGTGTGTTTGAATATGTGAGTGTATGTTTATGTGTGTATGATTGTATGTGAGTGAGGGAGAGAGAGAGAGAGAGAGAGAGAGAGAGAGAGAGAGAGAGAGAGAGAGAGAGAGAGAGAGAGAGAGAGTGTGTGTGTGTGTGTGTTTGTTTTATTGTAGATTTGCGTGTGTTTCTTTACGTTTATTTGCGTATGTAGGGAGTGGTGAGTTGACTGTGTGTGTGCCTATGTATATATGTGTGTAATTGTGTAGGTATTTCTTTTCATGCACGTGCATATATATGTTAACTTTAAAGCAATGAGATTTCGAACTTGTAGGAGGGTTGGGGAGGGAGATAACCTCAAGAGTAATGAATTTTATAGAGCCGTAATCGACGTCGATATTTCCGCTCGGCAACGCTCACGTCATAATCCAGCCCCCACCCCACCCCACCCCACCCCTCCCCCCTCCTCCCTCCGATCAAGCATGGATTATTAAAAAGATCCTTTACCGAGAACATTTTCGCGCGAATCACTTAATACTCGGCATTTTCGAACAGAACTATGTGTGTGTGTGTGTGTGTATGTGTGTGTGTGTGTTGGGGGTCGGGGGAAAGGGTGTAGGAGGTTGGAATGTGGGGTTGGGGTTGGCGGAGGAGAGCAGAATGAACAAGAGAAAGAGTAAAAGAAAAGAAATGTGTATGAAGAAGTTTATTGTTGGAGTCTTGCTTGGGTCGGAGAGAGAGAACCCTGAGGGAGAATAGGGAGGGAGGGAGGGAGAACGCAAAGGAATTTGGTCGTTTTAGTCTTATTCCTTTTCTCTCTCTCTCTCTCTCTCTCTCTCTCTCTCTCTCTCTCTCTCTCTCTCTCTCTCTCTCTCTCTCTCTCTCTCTCTCTCTCTCTCTCTCTTTGGTTGCCTTGGATGCTCATGTGTGTATGTGTGGATGCGTGCAGGGACAGACACGGATGGACGCAAACGCACTCCTTCATATGCAAACACACTCGCACTCACACTCGCACTCGCACTCACACTTACACTTACACTTACACTTACACTTACACTCACACTCACACATACACACGCACACACATACACACACACACACACACACACACACACACACACACACACACACACACACACACACACACACACACACACACACACACACACACACACACACACACACACACACAAACAAACAAACAAACAAACAAGAAACACACACTAACACAAACACACACACTAACACAAGCACAGACACAAGCACAAGCACACACACCCGCCCACAGTCCGTTTCAATAAAACAAGGAAGGAAGGAAGGGAACGCAGGAAACCCGAAGCCATATCTCATAATTTTTTCTCTTTTCCATTAAACTTCCCAACTCCATAATATTATCTGGAAATATGATTGTCGAGCGAGCGAACGAGCGAAAAAAAATGGCGGAGATTCTCGTTTGATTAATGATGGTTGTCGTTTTTTTTTTTGGGGGGGGGAGGCAGGGGAGGAGGAAGGGGTTGGGGGGTTGTAGTAGCATATCGAGCGTTGGGGTTTAATGAAGGTCAGTGCTGTTCGTTTTGTTGTTTTTGTTAATGCTTTTATTGTTAGTACTGTCATTATTATTGTCATTATCATTATTTTGCTTCTGTAATTATTATTATTATTATTATTATTTATTTGTTCTTATCATCATCATTGTAATTTTTATTATCATAATGATTATTATTATTGTTATTGTTAATATTAGTAGGACTCTTATCAAGTATAGGCAGAATAAGAAAAAGAAATCTAAATTCTGTGTCAGGGTTGTTGTTTAGATTCCCACGTTCCGAGGGGAAAATATAGATAAACGAATAAACGCATAAATCGCAGTAATAAAGTTAAAACAAAATGCTGATCTGAAGCAAAAACGGACCTCGCACACCGTGTCCTTCCCTTCCGCCCCTCCCTCACCCTTTCCCATCTCACCCCTTTCCCTCTCTCCCTCCCTCCGTCCCTCCTCACCCCTTTCCCTCTCTCCGTCCCTCCCTCTCTCCTCACCTCTTTCCCTCCCTCCCTCCTTCCCTTCCTCCTCACCTCTTTCCCTCCCTCCCTTCTTCCCTCCCTCTCTACCTCCCTTCTCACTCCTTCCCCTCTCTCCCTCCCACTTCACACATTCCCCTCCCTTCCTCCCTGCCTCCTCACCCCTTTGTTTTATCCCTTTGCTCCTAACCCTATACCCTTACCTTCCTTCCCTTCCCTTCCAAATTCCCCTACCCAAATCCCCCTCCACCCTCCCTCTCCCTTCCCCCTTACTCCCTCTTGATTTCCCTTTCCTCCCTCCCCCTCCCTTTCCCTTTCATCCCTACCCTCCCTTCCCCTTTCCGTCTTCCTTACTCCCTCTCGCTCCCTTTCCCTTTCATCCCTTCCCCTTCCCTTCCCCCTTACTCCCTTCCCCCTCCCTTCCCCCTTACTCCCTCCCCCTCCCCTTCCCTTCCCCCTTACCCTCCCCTCCCCTTCCCCCTCCCTTCCCCGTCCCTTCCCCCTTACTCCCTTCTCCTCCTCCTCCCATCCCTCCTCCCTTACCTCCCTCCACCTGTCTCTACAACGAATACACGTCATCCCGGCCGCGGTTGACGGGAGAAAGCCGACCGATCGCCGCCATTCGAAGAGATCCCTGGCTAAGGAGGTGTAATGGCGGGGGGGGGGGGGGGCAGCCAGCTTGGTTGATTGATTTTACGGACTTGTGGATGACTTTTTTTGGGGTGTGTGTGGAGGGGAGGGGAGGGGAGGGGGGGTTGAGAAGGAGAACGGGGTTTTGGTTTTGGTTGCGGGGGAAGAGGGGAGATGGTGAGTTGGGGAATGGGGAAACGAGTTAGATGGGGAGGGGCGAGAGGTAGAGGGGAAGATTTGTGTGTGTGTGTGTTGTGTGTGTGTGTGTGTGTGTGTGTGTGTGTGTGTGTGTGTGTGTGTGTGTGTGTGTGTGTGTGTGTGTGTTAGTGCTTGAGGGAAATCACCACAGAGTACCTTTGATTGTCAGAGAAACGACACTTTTTTCAGAATTGGAGAAATTTGATTACGTACGCGGATGTGTGTATGGGCAGTAGGTCCAGATTAACGGATAGATCGAGAGAGAGAAGAAGAGAAAAGGAGAAAGAGAAAGAGAGAGAGTTAGAAGAATTCCCTGTATGTTTGAGGGAGGGAGAGATAGATAAAGAGAGAGAGAGAGAGAGAGAGAGAGAGAGAGAGAGAGAGAGAGAGAGAGAGAGAATAAGAATACCCTGTTTGTGGGAGTGTGTTTTGTATCTTTGATGAAACATTTACCAAGACAAATGACTTAATACCTGTTTTGTTACCTTGTAGCTTCTGACAAACACGTTGTTTGTCCGTGATTTATTCGTTGCCTGAGCGTTTTTATTGCTTCCTCACGCCGCTAGATCATAAAATTCCCGCGTTATGGCGAAACAAGAGGTCACGCACCGCCCCCCCCCCCCCTCTCTTCCCTCCCGCCCACGCCGCCCACCGACCGCAGGTAACTGAGAATGCGGGCGGTTTTGTCGTCGTTCTGAATTCCCGTTCAGTGGTGAGAAAGAGAGAGAGAGAGAAAAAAAAAAACGGAATTGCACTCGAACAAGGGTGTGATAAATCTCGGCCGCAGTGAAATGGAGTTGGTTGTGTGTGTGTGTGTTTTTATGTCATCATTTTGTTTTATTGCAATCATTTATCGTGGGCCAATTTCTAACCCTCCCTCCCCTCCTCTGTCCCTTTAACCCCCTCCTCCCCTCCCCTGTCCCCTTACCCTCCTCCTCCTTTCCCATCACTCCCTTCCGGCAAAACCTCCTTGATTATCGCTGTCAGTCTCGACCGCACAGGCCAGCCCGGTTCTCGTCAGAGTCATATGTTTTAGTTCTTGTTGACGTCGTGTCAGCTGATCGAGTGATGGGAGGCGAGGGGGAGGGGGAGGAGAGAGGGATAAGGGGGAGGACGAAAGGGGAAGGGGAAAGGGAGGGGGAAAGGGGATAGGGAGGAGGAAGGGGTAAGGGGAAGTAGGAGGAAAGGGGAAGGGGGAGGAGGAAGGAGGAAGGGAGGAAGGAAGGGGGGGGTGAAAGAGTTGAACGCATGATGAAAAACGATGCCCATGCAGAAAGGGCCGAACGCCAGTTCTAGAGTTGAGGGAATGAGCGGAATGAGAGAGGCGAAGTGAACGCGTCGCAGAAATGAACGCACACCATTCGGATTATCATGCACTCGAGTAAATGAATGACTGAAGTCGAACTGAGGAACGCGAAGGTCAGACGAACAGAGAAAACGCAAATGGAGCACGGAATCGGAACCCTCTGCTCTGGACGGACGAGGCGAACGCAACAGGTGAACGCATCGGAACGCACGAGTGAATCCCGCTGCTCGCTCGCTGGGAGGAAACGGCTCGTAAGGACCGACGGCGAGTTGACGAGTGGTATCGGGGCCGTCGATGGATCATCCGCCTGTCTGTCTGTCTGCGGGAGGCGGGGAAATTACGGGTGTTCGTTTGAAAAGGTTGATGGAATGATCGGCTGTCGGCGGGTGTCTAACAGCTCCTCTCCTTTCCAGATCCACTCAAACGCCGGTTTTTCCCATCACCTTATCATTTGAGAGGAGGAGGGCGTGGGAAAACAGGGAGAGGAAGGGAACAGGAAAAGAGAGAGAGAGAGAGAGAGAGAGAGAGAGAGAGAGAGAGAGAGAGAGAGAGAGAGCCTAGAAACCACCAAGCCTAATTTCATATTCTCGGAAAGTAAGGAAGAACATATTTCATGCTTTCCAACATTAAAAAAAGAAAAAGAAAAAGGGAGAAAGAAGAAAAAGAAAAGAAAAAAAAGAAGAAATAATTACCTTCAGAGATTTATCCCCCAAGTGCTCTTTAGAGACGTTTGCGAGCGAGAAGGGCATAAGGGCGCTCGAAAATTTATGGGCGGGAAAATATTATCGTTGAATTCGGCCGTTATCGAAAGCTTGCTCTTTTCGCGCGCTTCAAGAGGCGCTTCGTTCGGGGATTCGAACTGCTTCGTGGAGGGGAAGGGCTCCTTGTCTTAATAGTTGTGTTATTGGTTCTTATCGTCATTACTGTTATTATTATTATTATTAGTAGTAGTAGTAGTAGTAGTATAACTATTGTTGTTGTTATGTTTTTGTTATTGTTATTGTTGCTTTTGTTGTTATTGTTATTACTATTATTACTGTTATTACTGTTATTACTACTACTCTTACTATTGATTTTACTATTATTGTTACTGTTACTATGATTATCGTTACTGTTATTACAGTTGCTACTACTATTATTGCAATTGTTTTAACCATGATTATTGCTATTATTACAATTGCTATTACTGTTATTCCTGTTTCTCATATTATCACTACCATTAAATATGATTAAAAAATGGTTGCTAATCAAGTTCTCTGCGATTCGTTCCGTGTCATTCACCGTGATTCGTTCTTGGGCAATTATCTTTCAGCATCATCTCCAATTAACGCGCTCGTTTTATGGGATGAGAAACCGTTCGCTCACTGACGTTTTTCCCGAATCCCCGTTGTGTTCGCTCCCTTGCGCTACCTCCCCCCCCTCCTCCACACTCCTCCGCACCTCTACCCCAACCCTAACCCCCCATCCCCTCCCCTACCCTCTATCCACCCCATCCCCTACCCTCAATCCTACCCCCTCCACCAGCCCCTATCCACTCCACCAACCCATAACCTGCCCCACCCCCACCCCTATCTCCACCCCTCTGCCCGGACCCTAAGGCCCCCACCCCACCCGCCGTACCCGATCGTGCGGCGGCCGGGCCGGGCCGGCGTTCCGATCGGATCAGCCGATTCGCGGTCGATCGAGGAATCGACATTTTATGGGCGGCATCCTCGTCGTCACCATCAGCGGCTTTGTCATCATCCTCATCACATGGCGGCCGGAAGGATGTGGGATCCGGGTGTGTGTGAGGAGAGGGAGGGAGAGAGGGAGAGGGGGAGAGAGAGAGGGAGAGGGGGAGGGAGAAAGGGAGAGAGAGAGAGAGAGAGAGAGAGAGAGAGAGAGAGAGAGAGAGAGAGAGAGAGAGAGAGAGAGAGAGAGAGAGAGAGAGAGGATGTCATATTTCTTCTCCTTGGCTGATGGAAGAGGTTGTGAAGATGGCGAATTTATCGGAGTTCCCACACTTAAGAAAATACGTATATACACCCACATATAAGCCCCTGTTGTGTTTTCCTCCTGCACACAAAGCACGGAGTTTCCAAATTCTACTTTCTTACTTTTCCTTCTCTCTCTCTCTCTCAGGAAAAAAATATTTATAAATTTATAATTATATTTATAATTTTATTTATCTTTACCTTTCTCTCTCTCTCTCTCTCTCTCTCTCTCTCTCTCTCTCTCTCTCTCTCTCTCTCTCTCTCTCTCTCTCTCTCTCTCTCTCTCCCTCCCTCCTCCTCTCTCTCTCTCTCCTCTCTCTCTCTCCTCTCTCTCTCTCCCTCCCTCTCCCTCTCTCTCTCTCTCTCTCTCTCTCTCTCTCTCTCTCTCTCTCTCTCTCTCTCTCTCTCTCTCTCTCTCTCTCTCTCTCTCTCTCTCTCTCAGGAAAAAAATATTTATAAATTTATAATTATATTTATAATTATATTTATCTTTACCTTTCTCTCTCTCTCTCTCTCTCTCTCTCTCTCTCTCTCTCTCTCTCTCTCTCTCTCTCTCTCTCCCCCTCCCTCCCTCTCTCCCTCCCTCTCTCTCTCTCTCTCTCTCTCTCTCTCTCTCTCTCTCTCTCTCTCCCTCTCTCCCCCCCTCTCTCTCTCTCTCTCTCTCTCTCTCTCTCTCTCTCTCTCTCTCTCTCTCTCTCTCTCTCTCTCTCTCTCTCTCTCAACCCTGTTCTACCTCCTTCCCTTATCTCCGACCCAGTCAACAAAGAGTCCTCAAGTAAACTCATTCTCCCTTTCCTCCTAAACCCTTTCCTCCCATACCCTCACTCCCCTCCCCTTAATCTACATCCCCCCTCTCCCCTCCCCCTCCCCCTCCGCCCACAGCCAAGACGACTCCCCAAGGACCCATTCCCGCGCGCGGACATCACACGAGGCGTTAGAAGTATTACCATAAAGATGTCAAGCAAAAGGTCCTCATGAATCTCCCGAGGAACTCTCCCCCCTCACTCCTCCTCCTCCTCCTCCTCCTCCTCCCCCCCCCCCCCTCACATTGAATCCCCGCCTCCGCCCCCCCCCCCCTTCCCTTCCCCTCGCATGGACGCCTGTTTCGTTCTCCCCCCCCCCCCTATGATACCCTCGTACCTGCCTCTTCTCTCCTACAGGACTTCTACACTCTTTCCCTTCTTCTCCACCTCCTCCTATAGGATCTCTACACTTTCCCCCTACTATCACTTTCCCTCCTTTCCTCTCTCCCCCCCCCCCCTTACTCCCCTTCTCGCCTCCTTTTTCCTTCCCC
>BOPN01005306.1:50000-57500 GCA_017312705.2 Penaeus japonicus
ACTGGCTGTTTCCCTCCTCTTTCTTTTTTTCTTCTCATCCCCCTTCCTCTTCTCCTTCTCCTACTCCTTTTTTTCTTTTTCTCATCCCCCTTCCTCTCCTCCTCCTCCTCCTCTTCCTGCTGAAGACAGGTTTGTTAAATCTTAATCTTGCACTCTCTCCCTCTCCCTCCCTTTTCCTCCCTCTCCCTCTCTCTCCCTCCTTCTCCCTCACTTTTCCTCCCTCTCTCTCCCTTTTCCTGCCTCTCCCTCACTTTTCCTCCCTCTCTCTCCCTTTTCCTCCCTCTCCCTCCCTCCCCTTCCTCACTCTCCCTCCCTTTTCCTCCCTCTCTCTCCCTTTTCCTCCCTCTCCCTCCCTTTTCCTCCCTTTCCCTCCCCTCCCCCTTTACTCCTGTTACTATCCCTAAGAGCCGATATCGTCTCCTTTGCGGAAGAATTGACGTCGCTTGTGGCCGTCTGGAGGAAGCGGAATGGCTTGCTCCCTCGTGGCACGCGGTACCTGTTTTCGCGATTAATGGCATCCTGTGTCCGGTTTCCGGTGGATCGCGATGTTCACTTGTCCAGTTTCTGGCGGGGCTGCAACGGCATGTTTATTTGTCCGGACTTTGGCGGAGGAGCAGGGCGATGTTCATTTGTCTGCATTAAGACGGGAGGCGCATCGCGGAGCTGTAACTCGATGTTTATTTGGATTTTTCTTTTTCTTTCTTTCTTGTATCTTATTTGGCTTTGTCCTTTTTTCTCTTTCTCCTTCCTTCTCCCCCTCTTTTCCTCTCTACATTTCTCTTTCTCATTCTCTGCCATATTCTATCCTTCGTGTTCCTTTCTCTTCCCCACTTCCCTCCCTCCCTCCTCCTTCCTCCTTCCTTTTCCCCCTCCCCCCTTTCTGTCAATCAATATACCTCGCTGACTCCCACGCTCGATAAAGGTCATTTTCCAACCTTTGTTTTTCTTCTGTTTTAAGGTCACTGCGGCAGAGAAGGTCGGCAGAAGTTTATAATCACTACACTTGTCATGATAATGTTTCTATAGTCCAAGCAAAGCACCTCTCTCTCTCTCTCTCTTTCTCTCTCTCTCTCTCTCTCTCTCTCTCTCTCTCTCTCTCTCTCTCTCTCTCTCTCTCTCTCTCTCTCTCTCTCTCTCTCTCTCTCTCTCTCTCTCTCTCTCTCTCTCTCTCTCTCTCTCTCTCTCTCTCTCTCTCTCTCTCTCTCTCTCTCTCTCTCTCTCTCTCTCTCTCTCTCTCTGACTCACTATTTCTATCTTTTTCTTTTTTTCTTTTTGTCTCTGGTTTTGTTTGTATTTCTCTCTCTCTCTCATTCATTCTTTCTTTCTTTCTCACCCTCACCCTATGTATATCCCTCTCTTTTTTTTTTTCTTTCTTTCTCGCTATGTATTTTTTTCTCTGTTTTTTATCTTTCTCTCTATCCCTTTCCTCGTATCCCTGTCTCTGTCTCTTTTCATTTATCTCTCTATTTATCGCTATATAGATATTTCTTTTTTTCTTTAATATTCTTTCACTATATACATTCCTGGTCTTTCGTGTTTTTCTTTATCTAACTCCCATTCTCTTTTATCTATATTTCACAGTTGTGTTTACTTCTCTTACATCTCTCCTCCACTCCCTTCCTCTCACCCCTCCCCTCCCCCCTCCTTCTTCTCTCCTTTACTTTCCCTCTCCCCACCTCCCCCGTCTTCCCCTGTGGCATCCTTATTAACCACCCTCCCCCTTCCCCCCCGTTCGTATTCATTACCCGATTTAGGTTAAGCTTCTGCCTTTCTTATGCATATGATTATTCCCGTGTATTGTTCGTCTTCGAGGGTCGACGCGGGGGAGGGGGAGGGGGAAGGGGAAGGGGGATAGGCGGAGGTCAAAGTAATTTGCATATCAGAGGAATAGATATTTTGGGAAATTAGGAGGTGGAGGAGGAGGAGGAAGAGGAGAAGGAGGTGGAGGAGGAAGAGGAAGAGGAAGAACAGAGGTGAGCTAGGAAAGGAAGAGGAAACAAGATAAGTGAGATTGAAAAGGAAAAGGGAAGGAAGGATGTGACGGAGAAGGACGAGGAGGAAGAAAGGAAGATATATAAAATAAAGGGGAGGAGGAAGAAAGACGAAGAGAGATGAGTGAGTGAGAGAGAAAGAGAGAGACGGAGAAAGGGAAAGAGGGAGTGTGAGGAAAGTGCCAATTCAAGGGGTGTTTTGAGGCACTTAGCACACGCCTTGTGAAAGTAATGTTTTCGTCTCAACCCTAAGAAGGCAGCCAGGTGAAGGTGATGGATTTAAGGACTTCAATGTGAATGGGACAAAAGATTGAATGGAGGGGGGAGTAGGGAGGGGGGAGAAGGAGAAGGTGTAGGTGTAGGTGGTGGTTGTTGGTGTAGGCTATTTTGAGTTTGTGCCGCCCTTGTTTTTCGATCGCCCGCGAGGTGTCAGACTGTTGAGTTAGAATCAGGTGGGGCCATTGTTCGCTTAGGAAGTTCATTTCTGCGGAAGTTTTTTTTACTGTAGGATTTGTTATCGAGGTTCATTTGTTCTGAAGAATCCTTTATTCGATTTTGGTTATTTATTTATTGGTTCGCATTATGTCTGTAGTTGTATATGAATTTATTTTGGTGTTATTTTTATATTTGTAGTTGCTTGTCGTTGGTTTCTGTGAAATGAATGCTCGGTGTTTCTCCTTAGTTGTTTTATTTCTCATCCGTCTATCCCCTGCCCCTCCCCCTTCCATTGCTCCCATCTGCGACAGTAGTTCCCTTGGAAATCTCCCCCCCTCCTCCCACGCTCTCCCCATTCCACACCTGGTAGGCTTATCTACACCTGTCACATCCTGATTTTTTCCCTTCTCTCTCATCTCCTATCCCCCCCTCCCTCCCATCTACTTCTTAATCCATTGGCCCAATCAATTTCATCATGGTTTGTCCGGTTGCGGCGTGTCCCCCCACCCCCCTCATCAGACCTCATCCCCCCCCACCCCCTCATTCCACCCCCCTTCTTCGCATTACCCATCGGTTGCTTTCGTAATTACGTTTTACAGCGCGCGCGGCCGTATGTTAATTACGACGCCCGCGGGTTCGTTCCTTCACCTCCCCGCTCCTCCGATGTGCCGCCGCCGCTAACTCGATTACCGTCACCGCGGATATCGCTACCGCCGTCACCGCAGCCGCGCGACGGTCGCTTTGGCCGTGTTCGCTTTGTTTTGTTCGTGAGGAATAAGCGATTTTTGAGGTTTTGATTGGTAGAAGCAGCTGTTGTTGTTGTTGTAGTATTATTTGATACGTTGAATATGAATGATATACGGAAGAGGTGATATTACTCTCTGTGTCAATCAATCTTCTTCTCCCTCCCGTCCTCTCTCCCTCCCCCTCTCTCTCGGACTGTCTTTCTCTCCCTTTGTAACCTCTTTTTTTTATCTGCCCCCACCACCAGCATCCTTCTCTCTCTCTCTTGCCCTCCCTCCTTCCCTCCCTCATCACCCCTCTTCTCTGCCTCCTCTCTTTCTCTTTCTCTTTCTCTTTCTCCTCCTCCTCTCCTCCCTCTCTCTCCCCCCCTCTCCTCCTCTCCCTCTCTCTTTCCCTCTCCCTTCCCCTCTCCTTCGCCCTCTCTCTTTCCCTCTCCCTCCCCCTCTCCTTCGCCCTCTCTCTTTCCCTCTCCCTCCCCCTCTCCTTCGCCCTCTCTCTTTCCCTGTCCCTCCCCCTCTCCTTCGCCCTCTCTCTTTCCCTCTCCCTCCCCCTCTCCTTCGCCCTCTCTCTTTCCCTCTCCCTCTCCTACTCCTTCCCCCCTCTCCTTTTCCCATCCCTTTCCTCGAAGAATAAGAGAATTCAGCGTCCGCGGGAACCGACGTAATCGCGATCGAGACGAACGGAGAAAGAACACCGCCGCGGGAAAACGTGAGAGATTCATGTTCGCAAAAATCACAGCTGATAAACACCTCGGATCTTGGAGGGAAGGGGAGGGGAGGGAGGGAGACGGGGGTGTTGGGGGGAAGGGGTTGGGGATTAGGAGGAGAGATGAAGGACGGGACGGGGAGGAGGGAGCAGAAAGTGGGGTTCGGGGGAGTGGGAGTAGAAGAAGGAGGAGGAGCGGAAAGGAAAGGGGAGATAAAGAATGGGAGCAGCCAGAAAGGACCAACCAAGATCGAACAACCGAAAAACGAGCAGCCAGAAAGGACCAACCAAGATCGAACAACCGAAAAACGAGCAGCCAGAAAGGACCAACCAAGATCGAACAACCGAAAAACGAGCAGCCAGAAAGGACCAACCAAGATCGAACAACCGAAAAACGAGCAGCCAGAAAGGACCAACCAAGATCGAACAACCGAAAAACGAGCAGCCAGAAAGGACCAACCAAGATCGAACAACCGAAAAACGAGCAGCCAGAAAGGACCAACCAAGATCGAACAACCGAAAAACGAGCAGCCAGAAAGGACCAACCAAGATCGAACAACCGAAAAACGAGCAGCCAGAAAGGACCAACCAAGATCGAACAACCGAAAAACGAGCAGCCAGAAAGGACCAACCAAGATCGAACAACCGAAAAACGAGCAGCCAGAAAGGACCAACCAAGATCGAACAACCGAAAAACGAGCAGCCAGAAAGGACCAACCAAGATCGAACAACCGAAAAACGAGCAGCCAGAAAGGACCAACCAAGATCGAACAACCGAAAAACGAGCAGCCAGAAAGGACCAACCAAGATCGAACAACCGAAAAACGAGCAGCCAGAAAGGACCAACCAAGATCGAACAACCGAAAAACGAGCAGCCAGAAAGGACCAACCAAGATCGAACAACCGAAAAACGAGCAGCCAGAAAGGACCAACCAAGATCGAACAACCGAAAAACGAGCAGCCAGAAAGGACCAACCAAGATCGAACAACCGAAAAACGAGCAGCCAGAAAGGACCAACCAAGATCGAACAACCGAAAAACGAGCAGCCAGAAAGGACCAACCAAGATCGAACAACCGAAAAACGAGCAGCCAGAAAGGACCAACCAAGATCGAACAACCGAAAAACGAGCAGCCAGAAAGGACCAACCAAGATCGAACAACCGAAAAACGAGCAGCCAGAAAGGACCAACCAAGATCGAACAACCGAAAAACGAGCAGCCAGAAAGGACCAACCAAGATCGAACAACCGAAAAACGAGCAGCCAGAAAGGACCAACCAAGATCAAACAACCAAAAAACGAGCAGCCAGAAAGGACCAACCAAGATCGAACAACCAAAAAACGAGCAGCCAGAAAGGACCAACCAAGATCAAACAACCAAAAAACGAGCAGACAGAAAGGACCAACCAAGATCGACCAATCCCAAAAGGACCAACCAAAAAACGAGCAGCCAGAAAGGACCAACCAAGATCGAACAACCGAAAAACGAGCAGCCAGAAAGGACCAACCAAGATCGAACAACCGAAAAACGAGCAGCCAGAAAGGACCAACCAAGATCGAACAACCAAAAAACGAGCAGCCAGAAAGGACCAACCAAGATCGAACAACCAAAAAGGAGCAACCAAACCGCCCCGACAAAACGGACTGGAAAGAGGCCGCGATGACGTGGGAGCGCGGGTCGAGAGGGCGCCATAAAGTACCCGGATGTGTCATCGAGCCGCGTTAGACAATTGGCCGATTGGATTTACACTTCCCTCGCACGCCCACAGCGCCCGCGGGTCTCGTCACTCCTTCACGCCCTCCGCCCGAAACCACGTGAAAGTAAACAAGCCCGGGAGTGGGCGGTCGTGCTGTAATTAGTGCAATGGAGGGAGATATAAAGGTGAGATCCAACCTCGTACGCGACGCGGGGATAGCGTGTCGGGTCTACTTACCGCTGCGATCTTTGCTACCGCGGGAGGGTAAGGAGGGAGGGTTGGGGTGGAGGGGGTGCTATCCCATTTCTCATTCTTATTTCTCCTTTTGTCTCATCCTCCTACTTCTCCACCTCCTCTCCCCCTCCTCCTCCTCCTCTTCTTCATCCTCCTCCATCTCCTTTTCCTCCTCCACCTCCTCCTCCTCCTTTTACTTCTACTTCTCCCTCTCCTCCATCTCCTCCTTTTACTTCTATTTCTCCCTCTCCTCCATCTCCTCCTCCTCCTCCTCCTCCTCCTCCTCCTCCTCCTCCTCCTGAGGGCACCGCCTCTTGGGATCTTGTGACCCAGAGGAAATCCTTACAGGCCCCGACCTTTTACCCTATAATCGTGTGCCGGTACTTTTTGTGGGTGATACCTTAGGAGTGATCTGTTTTTTTCTTTTCTTTTTGTTCTGATTCTTATTTTGCGAGTTTTACGTAAATTTGTGCGTTTGTGTGTGTGCGTGTGAATATACACCGTGCGTAAGTAGCCGATGTACGTACATACATACATACATACATACATACATACATACATACATATGCACACACACACACACACACACACACACACACACACACACACACACACACACACACACACACACCTATGTATATACGCATGCCTGTCAGCTGTACCATTGAACCGGCGCTCCGGCTTCCCACCGTCGAAAAGGCCAAACCCGCAAACGAGAAGGCAAGAACCGAGATCGGAAATCCGAATCCCGACCCGTTTTCCCGCGCGGTCCAGGTGTGGCCACAACACTGAGACCGCGAGAAAGAGTGAGTGAATGAGTGAGGACGCGAGCGAAAAAGAGTGAGTGAGTGAAGACGCGAGCGAGAAAGAGTGAGTGAGTGAATGAGTGAGGACGCGAGCGAGAAAGAGTGAGTGAGTGGGTGAGTGAGTGAGTGAGTGAGTGGGTGAGAGAAAGAGAGAGAGAGAGAGAGAGAGAGAGAGAGAGAGAGAGAGAGAGCGAGCGAGAGAATCTGTCTACCATCCTAGCCAACTTGCACGGGCGTGGGCCAGCCTTTGATACCCTCAAGAAGTCTATGATGTTGTATTACAAATTCAGAATCTGTACTATGATACTGCAGTATAGATCTAGGATAAAGATAGATTATAACGCCCCCGAGGACAGCAGTTGGGATGAGAAGACGTTGATGGGCGGGCGTTAGTACTTCCCACCAGCCAGATGTCCCGCCGGTGTCCTTGTGTGAGAAACAAGTAAAAAAAAGAAAAAGGAAGAGGAAAGAGTTTATTGACGAACACGTGGTGTTTGTTTGAGGTGTATTTTTTGTTTTTTATGTTGTTCATTTATTGGGGGGGGGGGGCATTTTCGTTAATGATCTCCTGGGAAGTTTGTGTTCTTGTTGTTAGCAGACTTTTGTTTTGTTTGACTTTTTGTTTTCCCTCGAATTCCTACAATGAAGGGTTGACTTTAATTCTAACTTAGAGCTTTGTAGGAGCTTTGAGATACTCATAATCCGAGTGCAACATCCCTAGATTTTTCTTTGTTCTACTCGAATGTTGGACAGGTAGTGAATGAATTAGATATGCACCGTCGTAGATTTAGTAGATATATGGGAATTTTATATAAAATTTGCATGGTTTAGATCAGCGTCCGATTTCTATAATGAGTAGAGGAATGTGACTTATATCATTTAAAAAACA
>BOPN01005306.1:62500-77500 GCA_017312705.2 Penaeus japonicus
ATCGTTAATGTAGATTTGCTCTCGTTATTCTTTTTTTTTGCGGTTTTTCGTTCTTGTTCATGGTACGCGGGTCGTTGTGTTATGATCATTGTTATCGTTTTGTATCTTCAAAGATAAGTGAAAACGTCTGTGTTTATTTTTCGTTATTTTTTCGTGTTTGTGTTTTTTTTTACTTGTGGTTTGCTTAGGTAGAGAAGGGTAAGAAAATATCTTTTATAAATTATTGTTTTTTTTTATATAAAATGACAGATTGTGTTGTGTTCTGAGTGTGTATGTATGTATATATGTGTGTATGTGTGTGTGTAGAGAGAGAGAGATACAGAGAGGTATATATTTATGCTTATATTTACATATAACCAAGGCAGAACAGATAAATAAAAAATGAACTAAACAAAGAGGCATACTCGCAACGCTAGGCCGTGAGTCTCCGTACCTTCACGGGATTGATTTTTGATAGGCCTACAGCAGGGGAGCGGGTTTTAGCATCTGGCGTGGGCCTATGGCGGAAAAGTAAACAAGACGACCAATAACTTGCATTGATAATCAAAATAGGATAGTTTCAAAGTCGGAAGGGAGAGCGAGAGAGGGAGAGGAGAGAGAGAGAGAGAGAGAGAGAGAGAGAGAGAGAGAGAGAGAGAGAGAGAGAGAGAGAGAGAGAGAGAGAGAGAGAGAGAGAGAGAAAGAGGGAGGGAAGGAGAAAGAAAGGGAGAGGGAGAGTTAAGGAACAGGAGAAAGAGCGAGAGAGGGAGAGCAATAGGAAAGAGAAGAAAGAGATGAGAAGGAGAGAGAAGGTGGGACGCAACGAGTCAGAGAGATAAAGAGAGAAAGAAGGAAAGCAAAAGAGACAGAAAGAAAAGAGCAGTAAAAAGTCAATGAAGAGGAAGGTCAAAGGGCCAAAAGAGTTCACAGCAGAGTCCAGGTCAGGTCAGTGGAGTAAGTAAGTCGTAAGTGGTAAGTGGTACGTGGTAAGTGCTCACAGGGATCACTACTTTGGGAAAGGGTGGGCTTACAATGGAATTAAGGGTGAGTGGCGCTTCTGCACTCGTGATTGCACAGTCGAGACCGCCCACTCCCTCCCCCCACCCCCACCCCCAATCCCTTCCTCCTCCCCTGGAATCGCCCCGTCCTCTGATCCCCCTTCTCATTTCCCCTACACCCCTTGGATCGCCCCCCCCCCTCCTCCTTCCTCCTTCCTCTGATCCCCTTTTCCTTCCCCTACTCCCCTCGGATCTTCCCCCCTCCTCCGTCCTAGCTCTAATCCCCCTTGCCCTGCCCTCTCCCCTCCCCCCCCCTCCCCCCTCCCTCCTCCGCTATCACGAACGTGCATTGTCGGGTCGCAGCTATGAATGCGAACAGCAAAGGGTGTCGGGGGAGAGGAGGGAGAGTGAGGGGGAGAGAGGGGTAGTGGGTAAGGGGAGGAAGAGAAGGCAAGGAGGAGGCGGAGGAAGAGGAAGAAGTAGAGGAGTGGGGTAGAAATTGAGGAAGAGGAAGAGGAGTGGGGGGATTAGCAGGAAGGAAGGGGGGAGGAAGATCAAGAACAAGAAGGGAAACAAGAAAAAGAAGAAGAGGAAGAGGAGGAGGAGAGCGGGGAAGAGGGGGGTAGAGGGAGGGCGACGAACAGGTGTGCGGGTCACGGGACCAGCGTTAACTGAAGGAGGCTTCAACGTAACAACACTAATGGAAAGCTTAAAACACAGTGCTGTAGTGCGTGCCCCCCCCCCCCTCTCTCTCTCCCACGCTATCACCCCCTTTTCTCACTCCCCTTCACCCCCCTCTCCCTCTTCCTTTCCCATCTCCCCCTCACTCCCCTTTCTCTCTCCCTTTTCCCCCTCACCTCCCTTCCCTTCTCCCTCACCCCCCTTTCCCTCTCCCTCACTCCCATTTTCCCTCATCTCCCTCTCCCTCACCCCGCACCCCGCACACACTCACCCGGTGCCATGCTGTGCCAACGACCGCACCACGACCGTCTCTTTTAACGTCGTTTGGGGTCGTTTTCTATTATTCAATTTTTCTTGTTTTATGATATATTAATATTTCCTTTTACTCTGCGGTCGGCGATAGGGGGTCTGTCAGCGGCATGCGCGGATAACGGGGAACCTGGTTGGGAGATTCGCTTTGAATGCCGCAGGGACTTTGCTGTTAGTGTTGTTGTTCTTTATTTTTATGTTTGTTTATGTGTTTTTGTATCTGTGCGTTTATTTATATATTTATCTGTTTATTGACTGGTTCATACGGTTATTTTGAGGAGGATTTTCTTTACAAACGGGATTTTCAGAGAGAGAGAGAGAGAGAGAGAGAGAGAGAGAGAGAGAGAGAGAGAGAGAGAGAGAGAGAGAGAGAGAGAGAGAGAGAGAGAGAGAGAGAGAGAAACAGAAATAGAAACAGAAACAGAAGCATGTACAACAATGAGAAGAAACAAAGCAGAGACAAGCAGAACACTGAATATAGACAAAGAAAGAATGGAAGGAAGGAATTCAACACGAATAGATAATATTGGTAAACATCAATGAAAGTGAATCAATTACTTGGTTATTGAGAAGTGATTGTGGTTTAGGGTCTGTGGTTTATTTGTGCCGAGACAGACGGAAAGGTGAGAGAAAGAGGGAGTCAGAGAGAGGGAGGGAAGGTAGGAAGGAAGGGAGGAAGAGAGAGGGAGGGAAGGTAGGAAGGGAGGAAGGAAGAAGAGAGGGAGAAAGAAAGAGAAAGAAAGAGAATTAAAAATAAAAAAACAGAGAGAGAGAGAAAGCAAGCAATCAAATAATCGAAAAGAAATGGCGCCGGGGAGAGCAGCTCGATCCTTCTCATTTCTCAGTCAGTCGAACACGTCACCGGCAGCCCGTCCCGTCGTCGCCGTGCTCTCTCACACACTCCGCTTTATTAGGCCTATTCTGCCTCTCGCGCACTTTCCTTGGGTTTGACGCGTGTGTGTGTGTTTGTTTGTTGGTCTGTTGGTTTGTGTGTGTGTTTGTTTGTGTTTGTGTTTGTTTGTTTCTTTGTTTGTGGGTAGGTTGGGGTAGTGGAAGGGGTTGTAGGCAGCAGACCTGTGTTTCGTGATTGGTGTTTTTCATTTTCTCTCTTTCTCTTTCTCTCATTCTCTCTCTCTCTCTCTCTCTCTCTCTCTCTCTCTCTCTCTCTCTCTCTCTCTCTCTCTCTCTCTCTCTCTCTCTCTCTCTTATTTTATCTCACCCGCACACTCTGACTTTCTTTGTTCTTCTGTCTATCCCCCCCACCCCCGCCCTTCCTCACTTTCTCTCATCCTTGCATTTCCCATCCTGCAAGTTTCAATTGCATATTCGTTTCCTTTCAAGCATTACCCCCCCCCCCCCGTTTAAGCCGTCCGCGTTCTTTTCTTCCTGTATATTCTATTTTCCTTCCTCTCGTCATTCCTTCCTTCATTCCGGTATTATTTGGTCCTCTTTCTTTCCCTTCCCTTCTATTTGCTTCCCTCTCTTTCTTTATTTCGGTATTTTCATCTTTCATCCTTTTGCTTTTTTGGCATTTCATTGTGTTATTTTATTTTGACCTTCTTTTCTTTCTTCTTCCTTCCCTTCTCTCCCTGTCTCCTTCCCTCCCTCCCTCCCTACATTCATTTGTATTTTCTTATCTCCCTTCTCATCTTCCTTCCTTTTTTCCTTCCTTCCATCTTTTCTTCCATTCCCTCATTAATTCCAGCGTGTTCATGCCTTCCTCCATTCATTTTTCCTTTCTTTTATTAGTCCAATATCACCTTACCTTCTATTTTTACTTTTTCCTTCCTTTTTTTTACTTTTTTCTTCTTTTTAACTTGTTTTATTCCTTCTTTCCTTTTTTACTTGTTTCCTTCCTTGTTTCCTTCCTTATTTTTTCCCTTCCTTCCTTCCTGCCTTCCTACCTTCCTTCCTTCCTTCCTACCTTCCTTCTTTCCTTCTTTCCTTCTTTTCTTCTTTCTTTCCTCTCCCCTACCTTCGCCCCCCCTCCCTCTCCATCTCCCCCTCCCCCTCCTCTCTCGTGTTCTCTCTCTCCTTCCCTCGAAAACCTCTTCTCTTTCTCTCTCTCACTCGCGAGGACTTTTGGCGACTCATCCCTTGGGAAACTTGGGGTTTTCAAAATCTTCCGTCGTAAATTTTCTCGAGGGGAAAAATATATAAGGGGTGAAGGGAGGGGGGGGAGGCAGAAGATTGTGGGGTGGAGGGTGGAGGGGGAAGATTCGGGTGCGGGGGTGTGGGGGTGCGGGGGCGGTGGCGGTGGCGGTGGCGAGGCAGAACACAGCCATTATATTCGCATTAGAGGAACAATGATCGTGATAGACGCGAATTGAGTGATGTATAGCCGATGCGGGTTTATTGGCAAATTGGAGGGAAGGGGGTGGTATTGGGGGGGGGGAGAGCGGGGGGAAGGAGAGGGTGAGGGTGGATGTTTTGTCTTCGGTTTCCCTTCTCGTCCGCGACGTTTTCTTATATATGGATATACATAATTCTCTCGCTGGGACTTGATATTCATTATCATATGTCTCTCTCTCTCTCTCTCTCTCTCTCTCTCTCTCTCTCTCTCTCTCTCTCTCTCTCTCTCTCTCTCTCTCTCTCTCTCTCTCTCTCTCTCTCTAAGATTGCTGTGAGGATAACGTATGTTACCACACCCTTTTGAGATGTACGTAATCACTTGTCTCAAAAAACTTGTCAAAGTCAAAAGTCTCTCTCTCTCTCTCTCTCTCTCTCTCTCTCTCTCTCTCTCTCTCTCTCTCTCTCTCTCTCTCTCTCTCTCTCTCTCTCTCTCTCTCTCCTCTTTTTTCTCTCTCTCTTGCGTACCGTTTCCATCACCCTCTCCTCCCTCCCCCCTTCATCTCACCCCCTCTTTCTCTCCTCTCCGTTCTTTCCCTCCCTCCCCTCTACTCCTCTCCATTCTCTCCCTCCCTCTTTCCCACTCTTTGCTTTGCTCTCTCCCTCCCTCCCTCTCTCCCACTTTTTCCTTTCCTCTCTCCCTCCCACCACCTCCTTCCACCTCCCGTTTTCTCCCTCCCTTCCACTCTCCCTCCCTTCCATCTCCCGTTCTCTCCCTCCCTTCCACTCTCCCTCCCACCCCCTCCTTCCGTCTCCCGTTCTCTCCCTCCCTCTCCTTTATTCAAAAAACTCAACCGCAGTTTTCCGCCGTAGGACGAAAATGAGATTGCCTTGCTTGTTTGAACAGCCGGCGCGACCAAGACGAGACCGGCGGTTGAACAGGCTTGACTTGACTTGACTTGACCTATGGACAAGAGCTTCTGTCTTGGGAGCGCGCATCCTGAAGAACAAGTCCGTTGTTTACGCCGAGGAAGAGTCCTTAAGTGTGTTCGGTGGTGAAGAAGGGTTTCAGTTGGGTGGGATAGATGGGGGGTGGGGGGAGGGGCGTTCGTGTGTGTGTTGGATTGATTGTCTGTCCTTCTTGTTGTGTGTCTGTCTTTGTTGTGTTATATCGCTTGCTCACTCGCTTGCGCTCACTCGTTATTTTTAACAGCTGTTAGAAAATATATCAAACGTGCATACCAGTATGTGCGCGCAATCTCAGACACACACACACACACATACACACACACGCACTCACACGCACACACACAAACACAAACACAAACACAAACACAAACACACGCACGCGCACTGGTAGAAAATACATCTAACGTGCATACCAGTATGTGCGCGCAATCACAGACACACACACACAAACAAACAAACAAACAAACAAACACACACAAGCACACAAACACACACAAACACACACACACACACACAAGCACACAAACACACACACACAAACACACACAAGCACACAAACACACGCATATACGCACGCGCACACAGTCAATCAGTCACACATCATGACGTCACAGCGTCCAACCGTTACCAACTTCTTCGTCTGTGAGTCTATGGGAATGAGAGAGGGGGTATAGGGGTAGGGGTAGGGGAGCTGAGGGAAAGGGGGTAGAGTAATTGCTTCCCCCTCCCTTACCCCCATCCCCCCTCCCCCCTTCTAGAAGCATCGACAGCCCAAAACGGAACAGCTATAAATCTCATCGTAAAGTAGATAATATTACGTGTGTGCGTGCGCGCCCCTTTGGCTGGAGGTGATGAATGGGGGAGGGGGGGAGGGGAGGATGGCTGGACATGATGGGGGGGGGGGGGGTTGTGGTGTGTTTGTCCAGTTCGGAGTGATAGTGTGTGCGTTGTCCCTCTGTCGATTTTCTTTTGTCTTTTCTCCGTATACTCCGTATATTTTATTTTTTCCTTTGATTTTATTTCTCTTTTTTTTGGTTCATCTTTTCCTCGTCCTTTTCTATTGGCATTTATTTTCTTGCATCTTCTCTTCCTGTTTTTTCGACTCCATCAACTTTTTTTCATCTTTTGTAGAACGTTTTCATTTCTAATTCTGCTCCTTCCACCCTTCTTCCTCCCATCCTCCTCCTTCCTCCTCTTTCCTCCTCCTCCATTCTTCCTTCTCCTTCCTCCTCCTCCCTCCTCCTCCTCCCTCCACCTTGATCTCCCTGCGGCCCAAGCCAAGCACGTCTTCCCGGCGGCCTTTATCTCCCTTATCTCTCTCTCTCTCTCTCTCCCTCTCTCTCTCTCTCCCTCCTTCCCTCCCTCCCTCCCTCTCTCGGCGAGTCCTGATCCTGGGCGTCTGATCCCGGCTCCTTATCGCGCGCCCCCGATTGTGTGGGGGAAGGGGAGGGGGAAGGGGAAGGGGAAGGGGAAGGGGAGGAGGAGGGGAAAGCGGAAGCGGAAGGGGGTTGAGGTTAAAAGGGAAAAGGAGGGGGGAGTAGGGTGAGGAGGGAAAGGGAGGTTGTGGATAGAGGGGTTTCGTGGGGTTGTTGTGGGGTGGGGTTGTGTTTTGTGTTTTGGGATAGGGAAGGGGTAGGGGAGGGGTGCTATGTGGTGTTTTGTGAGTATTTGTATATGGGGTGGGGGGGATGGGGGATCTGGAGTTTTGTTCAGGAGGGAGAGGAACTTATCCTTTTCTTATTCTGATTTTGTTTACTTGTTTTTGATTCGATGGTTTCATCATTGTTGTCTCTCCCTTTCTCACTCTTTCTCACTCACATTTATTCCGTCTAATTATTTTTCTAATCCTACACTTTCCCTCCATTTCGTACCAATCTTGGGATGGAAACGGATTTCTGATGAAGTGAGTGGCGCTCCTTTGGCACTCGTCGCGGGAGTCAGAAGGGCCAGCGGAGCGATTGAGTGAGCGACTGCGTGCACACGAGACTCACGGCTGGAAGTATAACTAGAATTTGTCGTCTTTTCAGCTTGCTTTTCTCCGTTTCTCTCGTTTCCCCGTTGTTGTTTTTTTCTTTTTTTTCTCTTTTGTGTCTATTGATTTTTTTTTCTTTCTCTATATCTTTCTGTATCTCTTTCATTTTCTCTGCCTCTCACCCTCCCCGTCTTCCCGCTCCTTCTCCCTCTCCCCCCTCCCTCCGTCTCCTTCTTCATCTCCCCCCCTCCCACCGTCTGCTTTTCCCTCTCCCCCCTCCCTCCGTCTCCTTCATCATCTCCCCCCCCTCCCACCGTCTGCTTTTCCCTCTCCCCCCTCCCTCCGTCTCCTTCTCCCTCTCCCCACCCATCCCTCCCTCCCTGAACCCTCCCTCCTCCCCCTTGAGAACTCACCGACGGCAGAAGGCGTGAGGCGACAACAAGACACTAACGGGTATCGTCAGCGTGGGGCCTTGCAGTGGCAGGTGTCACGCCCCTAAGGAGATGGATGGTGGGCGGTCAGACGGGCGGGAGGGGGGAGGGGGGAGGCAGGAGGGCTACCGGATGGTGGGCGGGTATATTTGTCGCGGGCGTGGGAAAATTAGGCGAAGGATGATGAAGGTTTAGAAGAGAGAGACGGGAAGGGAGTGAGAGAGAGAAAGAAAGAAAGAGATAAACAGAGATATTGGATTAGTAATGACAATAATTCCCCGCTTTTCAATCAAACGCGATCTGAGTTGACACAATCTCCAACGGTTACTCATTTCAATGAATAACCTGAACCTGCGGAAAGAGTTGTTGCACAAAAGCACACGCAGGGAAGGAAAGTTGGCGGTCCTCAGGTGCGGCAGGATTTCAATTCATTACGTGCAAGGACTTTTTTTTTCTTTCTTATTTCATATAGTTTCATATGTGGTCCTATCTAGAATGGCCCCCTCCCCTCCCCTCCTTTGGGACGTAATATCTCCTCCCCCCCTCCCTTCTCCCTCCTCCTCTTCTCTTTCTCTTTTTATCTTTTCCTTTTCCCTTTCCTCCTCTTCCTCGTAATAGTCCTTATTCACTCTTCGTATTCGTTTTCTTAATCCCTCCCCCCCTCTTCCTTCCTTTTCACTTTTCCTTCCTGTGTGTCTCGGCAGTGATATTGATTCCGGGTGTGTATGTGTCTGTGTGTGTGTGTGTGTGTGTGTGTGTGTGTGTGTGTCTGTGTGTGTGTGTGCGCGCGCGTGCGTGCGTGAGTGTGTAAGTGTGTAAGTGTGTGTGTGCTTTCTACCCCCACCCCCTCTTCCATCTCAACTATGTTTCTCCCCCTCCTTTCCCCTCGGATAGAGACAATATGTTCATCACCAATGGCACCTGAGGCACACCGTCAATACCCCTTACCTCCCCCCCCCCGTCCCCCTCACAGCCTCTCTCAGTTCCCCTTCATTTTCCGTTCCTCGTGATCCCTCCCGTTCCTACTCGTGAATTGAACGAGTTTTTTTTCTTTCTTTTTTTTCTTTTTTTTCGTATCTGCGTCTCTGTTAGCGGCTCAGGGAAGGAACGCGGACTTTCTTTGCACTTTTATTTGTCGGTTTTGTTTGCTATTTTACCCGCCTTTCGGCGGAGTTCTGTTGGCGTGTGTGGTTTTTAATGATCCTTTGTTTACAGGAAAAACAAAGAGAAAAAACATATTTTCAAAAGAAAAAAATGTGTCATCAGGATTACCTCTCTCGAAGATGGATTTTGTTTCGTGAAGAGTGAGAAAAATTCTTCGTGAAATTTGAAGTGACATTGTAATAAGGAGAAAGAAAGGGAGAATACGAATTTTAAAAAAAGAAAAAAATACATAGAAAATTTCCGTTTATTCAAAGGGTCGATCGAGTAAGTTGACGTTATTGATTACACTCTTACTGCTCTTTTTCTCTCCCCTGTCGCCATCTCTCTGTTTCTCTCTCTCGCTCTCTCTTTCTCTCTCTCTCTCTTTCTCTCTCTCTCTCTTTCTCTCTCTCTCTCTCTCTCTCTCTCTCTCTCTCTCTCTCTCTCTCTCTCTCTCTCTCTCTCTCTCTCTCTCTCTCTCTCTCTCTCTCTCTCTCTCTGCGGTTTTTCAATCACAGCAGGAAAGCCTTGAGAGACACGACCCACAAAAGACTCCCCCGCGAAGGACACATCGAGTGCCACTCCAAAATCCTCTGTCGAAATTCGAGGATCTCGGGACCCGGGAAGAACAGGAAGAGGAGGAGGAGGGGGAGGAGGAAGAGGACGAAGAGTGTCGATGAAAGGAGGAGCCGGAGGGGAAAAAAGAGATCGGGAGGAAAAGCAGTGGTAGAGAAGGACGTTGAGAGGTAGTGGAGAAAGAGGAGAGAAGGAAATAGCTAAGGCAAGAGTTGACAGCAAGCGACGAAGGAATCCCAGAAGGGAATCCCAGAAGAAAAACAAAAACAAGAAAGGAAGGAAGGATTACTTTTCCTCCCCCCCTCTCCCCCCTCCTCCCAGTTTAGAATTTCCTCTCCTCCCCTTCTCTTGACCCCCCCCCCCCTCCGCCGCTTGATGCTGTGTGCCACGTCGTCGCGACCAAGATGTTCGTCGGTGCCCTCCGCCATGCTGACGCTGGAGCGAACCCTCTCGTGCCTCTCCCTGCACGTGCTCGTCGCTGCCCGCGGCTCAGGTACGTAGTGCACGTGTGTACGTGTGTCCCCTCCAGGATATCCCTTGCCCCTGTCCCTTGAAGAGTTCTCAGGCGATGATTTATATCCCTGCCGCTCCCTTTCTATTCATGTCGATTTATCTCTTGTCTTGTCATAGCCTCTCCACCCTCTCTCTCTCTCTCTCTCTCTCTCTCTCTCTCTCTCTCTCTCTCTCTCTCTCTCTCTTTTCTTTTCATTTACTAGCTCCTATATATAAGTGTTCGCTATCTATCTATCTATGTATCTTGCTAGTAGAGACTAGTACGGCGACTGCCTGCACGTGACTTTTTTCTTCCTGGTAGGTTGAGCACGTGTCCTCGTGTGCGGGCTAGTAAGGGGTGCACGTGAGCGCTGGTGGACGTGCTACTCTCAGGGTTATATTGTTCGTGTAAGGCTAGACATATGTTAAGTTATTAGGGTAATGCAAGTCATTGTATGTGTGTGTGTGTCAGAGAGAGACCTATCCTTCATCTGTAAACAGGTACGTGATTGGAGTTTTGGTGATGTTTTTGTTGACTATTTGTAATCTTTCATTTGTATTGGTAGAGAGGATTCTAGACCAAAACGACCTTGCTTTTTCTGTGTACAAAAGACGGATTATGTGAGAAGTATATAACCATGCTATTTCTAACACAAAGAGGGCCTTTACAAAGAAACCATTTATATATTCTGTCTTAGCACTTTCCTCCTCTTATATCACTGTGTCTTATATTTACCTCTCTACCTCTATTATCTCTCAACTTCTTCCCCTTCTCCCAAAATTTCCCTTCTTCCCTCCCTCCCTCCTTCTCTTCTTCCCTTCCTCCTTCCTCCTTCCCTCCCTCCTTGCCTTCCTCCTTCCCTCCCTCCCTCCCTCCCTCCCTCCCTCCCTCCATTCCTCCATCCTCCCTCCCTCCCTCCATTCCTCCATCTCCCTGTTATGATATTAGCCTCCTTACCCTCTCCATAATCCGAGTTGATAAAACCGCCATTGTTGTAATCACCTCGGGTATCTAGATAGCACGCGGATTTGCATTGTAACCGGAAGGGCAAGGCTTGGTTTGCGTCGAATTATGTAAATTGTCTGCCTCTCACCCTGCCCCTGTGACACCCTTGCTTGCCTCCTCCCTTACTCTCCTCTCCCAGACCTCCCCCCCCCATCTCTCTCTCTCTCTCTCTCTCTCTCTCTCTCTCTCTCTCTCTCTCTCTCTCTCTCTCTCTCTCTCTGATACCTCCCCCTTGCCCTCTCCCCTACCTTCCTCTCCCTCAGTCACCTTAACCCCTCTCCCTCTCCCTCTCCCTCTCCCACTGAGTCTCCATTTCGATGGGATTTTTGTTTTGAAACATGTATAAAACAAGTTCGTGCAGATAAGACAGAGGATTTGTGGTATATGTCTAGGCGTGAGTAAGTTGTTGATGGTAGTGATAGTGTTGATATTAATACTGATGATGATGAGAATGAGGATGAGGAGGATAATGATGATGTTATGAACGGTAACTGAGAATGATGACAGTTAAGAGATACTAGTATTCATAACAATCAAGATAATAACAATGATATAAAGGTGACAATAGCGCTGTAAAAATATATCCATGGAAACAGCAATAAAACTTGCAAAACAAGCAGACCTGCCTGCCCCCTTCCCTCTCAATCAAGGACACCAACCAAACAGTCAGAGGGTTTACAGTGCCAGACACTTTGCATACGAGTGCCACTACCACGGCAGTTTGGCTCTCCAGTGCAGGATTATCCTAAATGCCACAGTGGCACCCTCCGATCACTCGCTTACCGGAGAACACAATATTGTGATTTCATTTCGATTGTTATTGAAAGTGAACGACCGACACCCGTGGACACAGATAAATAGAGACGTGGGTTCTCTCTCTCTCTCTCTCTCTCTCTCTCTCTCTCTCTCTCTCTCTCTCTCTCTCTCTCTCTCTCTCTCTTCTCTGTTAGAGCGAGAGAAAATAAGATTAGAAAAAAAAGAACGACAATGAGAAGTATCGAGGGAGAGACCGCATTTACTCCTGCTTTTCATGCCCTCATTCCACTCTGCTTATTTTTCCCTTCTTGTTTTCTCTCTCCTCATTTCTCTCCCCTTATCTCCTCCCCTCTTTGTGCCTCGAGGGTAGAGAGAAGAGGGAGAGAAAGAGGAAGAGGAGGAAGAGGACTAAAGCCAGTTAAAAAGCGATCAGCGAAAGAGCGTGGAAATGAGGATTCTAGAATTCACATTGTACAGTGCGTGATGGCTTACTGGTTGTGGGTTGGTAGCCGGCTTGTGTGTGTGTGTGTTTGTGTGTGTTTGTGTTTGTGTGTGTGTTTTTGTGTTTGTGTGTATGTGTGTTTGTGTGCGTGCGTGAGAGTGTGTGTTTACGATCGCGTGTTTCCATGCACGTTGAATACTTACATATCTACTTTTTTGCATGTTTGTGCATATGTTGATGCATGCATGATAGGTCAGGAGGGTAGACTATAATGAGAAAAAGAAGTAAACAAAAACAAATCACATGTTTTAAACAAGGCACAGAAATTAGAGAAAAAAATAAAGATAGAAAAAACAGAGAGGAAGCCATGATGTACAAATAACTAGATAGCGAGAGAGACAAAAGACGATAAAGAGAGAGAGAGAGAGAGAGAGAGAGAGAGAGAGAACTGAATGCCATTATTTTCCCCTCGTCTTGCATGCCTTCAGTGACAGGCTGATGCATCTCACAGATATGTCAAAATCAACATGGTGCTTGCTGTGCTTGTCGCGCAGAGGTGGGGGAAGGGGAGGGGGATGAGAAGGGGGGTGGGGATGGTTAGGACATAGGAGGTAGGGAAGAGGAAGGGGAATGGGAGGGGGATGGCGAATGGGGGGGGGGGGGTAAGAGGAGAAGAAAGCGGAGGAGAGGAGAGGAGAAAGAGGAGAATAAGAGCGAGACAGCAAGGAAGATACAACTCGGGAAGGGAAATAGTCCGGCCATTATTCACGATAAAGGAATTGCTTGTTTTGTGAGATACTCTCCTACGCCCTTTCGACGATGGACGAAATAGAGTTGAAAGGAGATGATAGAGAGAGAGGGAAGAAGTAGAAGAAGAGGAGGAGGAGTAAGAAGAAGAAGAAGAAGAGGAAAGGGAGAGAGGGAATATTAATACAAATAATCAGACATGTGAAACACAGAAAAAAGGAGAGAGGGATAAAAAAAAAAAAAACGAGAAAAGGACGGCAATTAAACAGATAAAAAACGCGAGAAAATACTAACAAAAAACGAAAGAAAAAAAAAACGAAAGAAAGAGAGAGAGAGAGGGAGAGAGAGACGGCGTTTCCTCCACGAAAGATGCCAGGGAACGTGGCCTTGCTTGAGAGAGTGCCACGGGGACGCACTCGGGTCTCTGCATGTGAGGATGTTCCTGGAAAGAATATTACATCTGAAGAAAATTTACATTTGGAGAAGCAGGAGAGGCGGGAGAGGGAGTGAGAGAGTGAGTGTGAGTGTGAGTGAGAGTGAGAGTGAGTGAGTGAATGAGAGAGAGAGAGAGCGAGAGAGAGAGAGAGAGACAGAGACAGAGACAGAGAGAAAACAGATAAAAATAGACGAAGCAAACAAAAAAAGAAAAAAGAAAAACGCGAATGACAAGAAAAAAAACGAGAATGAAATGACGTAACATTATTAGAATTCAAGCGACATTTCTTCGCAACACGATTGGAGTTGTATGTTGCACGTCATACACGAGGGGAAAGGTCGGGGGTCGGGTCAGATATGGCCAGGTCAAAAAATATGTGGATCGGCTAATATCGAGAGTGAGGTGGTTGGTGAAGACGGGAGGGAAGAAGGGAGAGAGAGGGAGAGAGAGAGAGGGGGAGGGAGGCAGAGTGAGAGAGAGAGACAGAGACAGAGACAGAGAAGAAAAGAAAGAGAGAAAGAGATAAAGCGAGAAAAATTAAGGGGAGAGATCAAGAGAAAGGGGAGGGGAGGGGCGGGTAGATTCGTGTTTTCGTTATGATTACGTCACATGCCCATCTTTGCCGTGTGTGTGAAGTAACCCGAGTCTTGCCATTTCCTCATGCCTCACTCCTCCTCCTCTTCCTCCTCCTCCTCCTCCTCCTCCTCCTCCTCCTCCTCCTCCTCCTCCTCTTCTTCCTCTTCCTCCTCTTCCTTCACACCTCCTCTTCCTCCTCCTTCACCTCTTCTTCCTACTTCTCCTCCTCCTCCTCCTCTTCCACCTCCTCTTCCTTCACTCCTCCTCTTCCACCTCTTCTTCCTCCTTCTTCTCCTCTTCCTCCCCCACTTCCTCCACGCCCAACTATTCCTCCTCCTCCTTCACACCTCCTCTTCCTCCTCTTCCACCTCTTCATCCTCCTCCTTCTCCTCTTCCTCCTCTTCCTTCTCCTCTTCCTCCTCTTCCTCCTCTTACACTTCTTCCTCCTCTTCCTCCTCTTCCTCCTCCACTTCCTCCACGCCCAACTATTCCTCCTCCTCCACGTTACACCATCTTTCCGTAATGTCGTTTCCATTCCATTTCATCCACGCCTTTGAAGTTTGTTTCTTTTTTTTCTTTTTTTTTTCTTTTTTTTTTGGGGGGGTGCTTTGAATTTTCTTTGTATTATTGTTATTGTTATTCCTACTGCTGCTGTTATTGTTATCATTATTATTATTATCATTATTATCATTGTTATATAGATTACAATAATAGTGATAATAATGATTATTATTATTATAATTATTATAATTGCTTCTGCTACTTCTTCTATTATCTTTGCTTTGGCTTGTTTTGTTTTACGTCAATATGGAAACACAATCCGTTACATAAACCCGGACGCCTCATACTAATCATAGCCCCTTCCCCCTTCCCCCTTCCCCCTACTCTCTCCCTCGGTGAACTAAGGATGTTCTTGTTCATAATTACACGGTGTCACGCCGCGACCCCTCCCTTCCTCCCTCCGTCCTTGGCCCGTGTGATAGCCTCCTTCCCTATTTTCCTTCCATTTTCCTCTTCCTCCCTCCCCTCTCTCCCTCATTCCCTCCCTCTATGTTCTCTCCCCCTCCTCCTCCCTTCCACCATCCCCCGTTCACTCGTCACCTTTCAATCGAACACCAGAAGTCCGGACGAGAACGAAGTCCGTGTGAATTTCAACCCTCCCTCTCTCCTCCTTCTCTTCTTATTATTCTTCTTCTAC
>BOPN01005306.1:82500-92500 GCA_017312705.2 Penaeus japonicus
CAACCCCCTCGGCCGAGGGATTCCGGCTCTTCGGAACGGGTGTCGGAAGGGTCATTGAGGCGTCGAATCTTAGCTCGGGTTTGGCGCTGTCTTGCCCCTTCCCCCCTTCCCCTCTCCCTTCCCCTTCCCCTTCCCCTTCCCCTTCCCCTTCCCCTTCCCCTTCCCCTTCCCTTCCCCTTCCCTTCCCCTTCCCTTCCCTTCCCTTCCCATTCCCCTCGTCTCTGCTACTGCGCCGTTCTCACCGTTCCGCCGCTCGTTGTCTGGGCGCGGACGGAAGCGCGAAATTAATTAGGGATTTTGTCGGCGGTCGCTTCGTATTGGTCTTAACGGTAAGGGATCAGCTGGAAATTATATGGCGCAGGGGGAGGGGGAGGGGGAGTGAAGCAAGGGAGGAGGGAGGATAGGGTGGAAGGAGGAAGGATAGGGTGGGAGGAGGAGGAAGAGAGGAGAAGGATGAAGAAGAATAGAGGAGGAGAAGCAGAAGAAGAAGAAGAAGAAGAAGAAGAAGTGGGGGCGAGTAAGAGTATGGAAAGCAAAGCAAGAAAAGAGAAAGAACGGAGAAGAATATGGCACGAAAGAGGAAGAACGAAAAGGATACAAAGAAGAGATAAAGCAATAGGATTAAGACAAAAGTCGAAGTCAGAAGAAGAACGAGTAAGAAGTAAGATTAGGAAAGTGAGGGAGACCTAAAGAGCGATCAAAAGAAATATAGAGGTAGAGATAGAGATAGCAAGATTAAGACATAAGAGATCGATAGGTTGATAAAGTTAGAGAATGAGAAAAGAAAGAGAAAGCGATAGATAGACCGATAGATTTAGAGAGTACTAAGCGAAGAGAAAACGATCCCATAGACTGATATAGATAGAAAAAGCGAATAAAGCGAGAGAGAGATTACTAAACGGATATAAATATATAGATAAGGAGAGGCCAAGCGTGACTATTACGTCACTCGTGATTGTGTTCGCATCGTGGGCGGGGCTGCGAGAGGCACCGAGATCACGGCCAGAGTTAGAGTGCCGCCCACGAGAGCCCCGACGCCCATCGCCGGTCTCCTTCACATCCTTTGCTTCTTCCTGCCTCCCCTTCGCTCAGCCCTTGCTTAAGCGCACCTGTTTTTCCCTTTTTTATTTATTTATTATTATTATTATTATTATTATTTTATTTGTTGTTCTTATCTTCTTTAACTTATCACAGTCTCTTCTTTCACAGTCTATTCACAGTCTTTCCCTCTCTCTCTCTCTCTCTCTCTCTCTCTCTCTCTCTCTCTCTCTATATATATATATATATATATATATATATACATACACACACAAAAAGACAAAAAAAACATTCTCTCCCTGTCTTCTTTTCTCATTTTGCTTCTTTCTTCTTTTTTTCCAGTTCCTTCTAATCCCTCCCCCTTTCTTTTTTTCCCCTTCTCCCCTATTGTTTACCCTCCCCCCCTACTCTTTACCCTTCCCCCTCTTTCTTGCTACACAACCCTCAGCCCCCACCCCTCTCCCCCACCCCCACCCGCATCCCCAACCCCCTCCTGGTCTTCAGCGGTTATTTGTCAGCGTTAGTGCGCGTAATTTACAGCGTGGTTGCGTAATGGGAAGGAAGTTGATGCCGCTAATAGGGTTTTCAATGATGTGATTCTTCTCGGTTTTTGATTAAGGAAAGTGTATTGTTTTTTTTTATGGATGCTTTTGTTTTTGTTGGTATTATTGGTGTTGTATTATTTATCGGTTGATCGTTTTTTGTTTTTGATGTTGTATTGCTGTGGGGGTGTGAGTGGGGGGATTTTGTTGTGTTATTGAAGTTGGGAGGAATTGCCAGAAAGATCGAGGAAAAGGAGACATATATGTGTAATATAAAGATTACAACAATGATAAAAGGAGAGAGATATAAAGAATAAAAATTAAAAATGGACAGTTGCGAAAAAAACGATTATATATAGACGCGCGTGCGCGCGCGCACTAACACACACACACACACACACACACACACACACAAACATACTATATATTCCACACACTCCTATCCATCTTCTAGCCTCACCACACCTTCTTCTTCACGAAGAATAACAAACAAAAGAACACGAAAAGAACAAGAACAAAAAGAGAACACCTAGATTCAGAATAATAGGACACGTCTCTTGTTTGTTGGTTTTCCTCCCCATTGCCATTGCACTATTGCAAGACTGCACCCTTAGACACGCGCATTCCCTCGGGCTGAGGTGCTCCTTGTCAAGGCTCAAGAAAGTGTTGTCTCGCACCAAGAAGAGAAGAAAAAACAGAATTAAGAGTTTTTCACACGCACAACCCACCCACTACGTAAACAAGAATAGAAAGGAGAGGAAAAAGAAAAGAGAGAGAAAAGAATTGCTTCCTCTCCTTTCCGGACCAAAAAAAAAAAATAAATAAATAAAAAAAAATAAAAAATAATAGTAATAATAATAAGATAAAGCAAACGGAACGAAATCAGATATGCCATAAACAAAGTAAAAACAATGAAAGTAAATATAACACAAACGAAAAAAGTACAAATATAGCATAAACAAAAATGAAAGTAAACATAACACAACAAAAAAAGAACAAATATAACACAAACAAAAATAAAAGTAAATATAACGCAAACAAAAAAGAACAAATATGACACAAACAAACATAAACCACTAACAAAATCAAAGAGAAAAACAAACGAGAGAGAAAAGGAGGTTAAGACTCCCAGGAACACAACAGCATCCTGACGAAGGAGTCGCCGCCGCCGCCGCCGCCGCCGCCGCCGCCAGCGCTCCTTCCCCGCGGCTGTTGCTCGACGGCGCGACCTTCCGGAAAGCCAAAAACAAAGTCCTTCAGGAGGGAGAGAGGTCTTGGGGATGTCCGTTGCAGGGGGCGTGGAGTGTGTGGAGGGCCTTGCTTGCTGGAGGTTGAAGGGGGAGTGTCCTCGACGAGGATTTTTTTTTGTTTTGTTTTCGTTTTCTTTTGCTTCACTTATTTTTTCTTTTCCTCCTAGTCGTCTCCTATTCCTTTTCCTCATTTTCCTTCTCCTCCTCTGTCTTTAATTTTTCTTTTTCCTTCTCCTCCTCCTCATTCCGTTCCTCCTTCTTCTCCTCTTCCGCTTTCATCTCTTCTTTCCTCTCCTCCTCCCCCTCCCCTTCAAGACATGAGTGGCCGCTAGGTTTTGCCGCAGCACTAAATATTGGCGCGGAGATTGTGGCATCTGTTACTGCCTTACGACCCTGTCCGCCACCTCTTTGCCTCCTCTTCCCCCTTCTCCCCTTCTCCATCTTCCCTTCTCCTTTTCTTCTCATTCTCATTCTCCCTCTTTTCCACTTCTCTGTCTTACTCTTCTTTCCTTTCCCATCTCACCTTCCCTCTCACCCTCCTCCATTTCTCATTCTCCCTTTTCATTTCCCTTTCCCCATCATCCCCTTGTCTTCCCCATCCTCACTTAGTGCCTGCTATCACCACCCCTCTGTATGTCTCCCCACACTACCC
This sequence comes from Penaeus japonicus, assembly GCA_017312705.2. Lineage (NCBI taxonomy): Eukaryota > Metazoa > Arthropoda > Malacostraca > Decapoda > Penaeidae > Penaeus > Penaeus japonicus. The sequence goes on from BOPN01005306.1 coordinate 85,983, forward strand.
CTCTGCGTCTCTCCCCCATCCCCCATCCCCCCACCACCCCCACCCTTTTCTGTTATTATGAAGGCCTCGGATGTCATGTTCCGGTCGGCTGTGGGATGCTGTGCGCAATGTTATGTTGATGTGGCTTTTATGTGCCTTTTGCCTGCTTTCGTCTATTGCCAAATGCATGTGGGTTTTCTCACGCTTAATTTTACTGGTATTATTATTATTATTTTATTTATATATATATTTTTTAATCCAGCATCTCCGTGATAGGTAATTTTCTTCCCACTGTGTTATATTGTCTTGGAGATTGCCTAACATTGCATTGCAATTGTGCGTCTCCTGTGGCAAGGGCCGCTGCAATTCGCCGGCAAGAAAGGCGACTGTCACTCAAAGTCGTTTTTAGCGCAGCGTGTTTGCCATTCTGTGCCATTCATTCACGTAAGACTGCCATTGCCATCATCGTGTTAAGATTATTAACGGCGCGTGCAATTTTGCCGACTCGCCTGTCGTGGGCCGCCGAGCCGCTTTCTCTTCTTGCGTGGCGAGTGGCGAGGGGCGAGTGGCAAGGGGCGGCTGCTGGAGTCTCGCTCGGGCTCGGGGCTCCTACTCTTGTATAGGTGTGTATGTGTGGGAGGGAGAGAGAGAGAAAGGTAGAGAGGTGGAAGAGAAGGGGAAAATGGAGGAGGAGGGAAAGGGAGAGAGAGATAGAGAGAGGAGGAGGAGGAGAGAAAGGGACAGGGAGAAACATAGGGGCAGATAAAGAAGCAGGGAGAGAGAGAAAGATAGAGAGGGGGAGGAGAGAGAGATAGAGAGAGGAGGAGGAGGAGAGAAAGGGACAGGGAGAAACAGAGGGTCATCTTCATGTTTTGTCCGCTTGTAATATCTCGTATAGTATGAAAGATAGCTTTTCACTAACACACCTTGATGTTATAAGTGCCTGAGGACAAGTAGCTGGCAGATGTATGCATACACACACACAATATATATATATATGTATATATGTATATATATATTTGTATATGTGTGTGTGTGTGTGTGTGTGTGTGTGTGTGTGTGTGTGTGTGTGTGTGTGTGTGTGTGTGTATGTATGTATGTATGTATGTATGCATTTGCGTATTTATGTATAGATCACACATGAGCATACACGCGAATGCATGCATACGCATAAATGTGCACGTATAATGTAAATAAAAATGAAATTTCGGAAAGGGGAGGAAATGGAAAATAAAGAGCCAAATTACTACACAAAACACATACCGAAAAATAGAGAAAGATAATGGAAAAAATATGCCTCCTTATCTCCTGACCATGAAAGAGAGAGGGAGTGAGAGTGGGGGAAAGGGAGAGAGGGAGGAAGAAGGTTTGGGAGAGAGAGAGGGAGGGAGAGGGAGAAAGGAAAGGGAGAGAAAGACATAAATACACGCAGACAGAGGGGAAAAAAAGGTAGACAGCACATTCCCTCGTTCCCATTGGAATAATTCGACGCAGAACCTTCCAGATGAACGAGTCCATGTTTTCTCGGCTGGTGAATAAATTTCCCCTCGCCACGCTAATCGCCTCGTCTGGCCTTCAAAGGCGAAATTATAAAACAATTTCTGATTTTTTTGCGTTCGGATTTTTTTTTCTTTTTTTTTCTTTTTTGAGGGGAGGGGGGGGAGGCTTTTTTTTATGGGAGACGGGCATCTTTTTTCTTTTTTTTTCTTAGATAACGTGGATATATATTTTTATTTTTATTCTTGTGTTATTTCCGTCTGTGCATCTCAAGAGAGGTTGTACTCCGCCCCCCGTCCCTGTCTCTCTTTCACTTTACTTTTTGCTTTTCTTTTCTTTTACTTTTTTGAAGGGGGAGGGGAGGGGGCTGGGGGGAACTCTGGGAGAAATGTGGAGCCTTTGAAGTGGAGAGATATTAGGTTCCCAAAATAAAGATAGAAAGAGATGGGAGGGTTGGTGAATTTGTGAGTTACCCCCCCTCCCCCCTTCCCACCCACCCACCCACCATCCCCTCCCCACTAGACCATGTCCTCACCCCCACCCCCACCCTGACCCCTCCCTTCCCCAGCATTCCCGTTCCGACCACTTGATCGTCTGAAACTCAGCACAGAAATTTTCGGAATGAGTTTTTAATGCAATTTTCGTACATCAAAAAGCCCATCATTGTATCTCATTTCGCAGTCCTTGTCTTGCACTTATGTGTGTGTGTGTGTGTGTGTGTGTGTGTGTGTGTGTGTGTGTGTGTGTGTAGTTATTTTCAGATCTAATATTATTAGTTACGATAAAAAAAGACTTATTATAATTACCCTTAACAGATTACACGAAACGCCGTAAAGACTTTTACTGGAACTTTTTAATTAGTCAATAAAGTTTATCTATCCTTTATATGTCCATTTCCATTCCGTATCCATGTATCGAATTGATAGATATTGCATTGCACTGTACTTACATGCGTAATACGATTATTATTTTTTTCTTTTCAGGTACGTGACGTAAACTACATTGGTGATTTAGCGAGCGAACCGAATCTATCTATTATGGTGAGTATCTGTAAAGTGAATCATATCCACTTTTTGGATGAGTATATGATAAATAGTATCTACACAATAAGTATTATCTGATGAGTAATTTATAATTCATCCGATGAGTAATTCAAGATATGTGTTGCAAGATGTGGAAGGACAGGTAGACATGCTTGACAGTGGTCAGATGTAGTTACGAGAGGGTGTGTGTGTTTACAGTTGGAAAATAGGCATATCTGTACGAACGTTTGTGTTGCTGCGGGTTTCAGTGGCTGTAAGAGGGTGTACGTAATGTGTATGTTGTAGTAGAGAGTGAGTGAGTGAGTGAGTGAGTGAGTGAGTGAGTGAGTAAGTGAGAGAGTGTGTGAGTGAGAGTATGAATGTGTGGGTGTGTGTGTGTGTCGAGTTGTGAGAGCATGTTCTTAGCTGAATGAGCGCTATAGTTCTATGAGCATGTTTTTGCATTTGTAGGTGCATGTTCCAAGCTGAAGGGAAATGTTTCAATATTTGTTGGGGGGTTTTCGTAACTGGAAAAAAAACTCATATGTAGTTGGGTTTGTGGGGACGTTTTTTTCTGATTTGTTCTTATTTGAAGGAGCGTGTTCCAACACCTACAGGAGCGTTGACGGCTGCAGGAAACGCGGTAGCCGAGGGAGAGGTACTGACTGTTGGCAGCTTAACGAGTTCCGTCGTTTGCGGTTTTATAGCACGCCGGGATTGCGTTCTCCGCTTCGGCGAGAACAGGGAGAACAAACGGAACACTATAATGGGTGGAGGGCGCGTTGAAAGGGGTTCTTGATCTGCCAGACGGTGTGTGGGTTTCTGTGGGTCGGTGCCTGGTTGTTTGTCTGGGTCACTTGGCCATTTGTGCCACCGATGGAAGAACCTTCCCGCGTCGCCAGTCAGCTGATTTTGAAAAGATTGGCAATATTGAATGCTTATTCTCCCCCCTCCCCACCAATACCCCCATCTCATTTCCCCACTTCTTGCAAGTTGCAAGTTCCGAAGACAGAAGTAAGAAGATAACAGTCAGAAAATGAAAATGCAAAACAAGAATATATATAGTCAAGTACGACTTTCCTAACCCCTTCCTCCAGCGCTTAGAAAAATATCTCCCCATCCCTTCCTCCTCCTCCTCCTCCTCCTCCTTCTTCTTCTTCTCCTCACCCCCCATCTTCTCCCCCCCCCCCCAAAAAAAAAGGAATGTGCCCCTCGTAAGGCAAATGTCAAGTTAAAAACGAGGAGAGAGATTGAAGGCATCCCGAGCAGAGAGAGAGAGACGGAGAGTGAAGACGAGTGAGCTGTTGGTGTCATAAAGCCAGGTGGGGGGAAGTGGAGGACCTTGAGGAGGGAGAGAGGGAGAGGGAAACGCGAGGGGTAGAGGAGAGGGGGAGACAGGATGTGAGAGAGAGAGAGAGAGAGAGAGAGAGAGAGAGAGAGAGAGAGAGAGAGAGAGAGAGAGAGAGAGAGAGAGAGAGAGAGAGAGAGAGAGAGAGAGAGAGAGAGAGAGAGAGAGAGAGAGAGAGAGAGATAAAAGCATATAAACATATAACGAAACGGGAAACCAAAATAAAAGGGAGAAAAAAGGAGACAAAAGGCAAATCACAGAAAACCAACGGACAATAAGCACTCCTTTCTGTAACCCAGACGACAGCGCCGATTTCCGAAATCGTAAAAGAAAAAACAGCAATCCGGATTTTAGGATTTTATCGTCAGAGCGCGATCTCTTGCTCTTCCTATCCCCCCCATCCCCCTTCAAAAAAAGAAAAAAAAACTCGCTGGTTAGTATGTGAGAGGAAAAATTACTGCAGTCTGCTCCGTCATACTGAATTGGATTTTTTTTTCTTTTTTCTTTTTTTCATTCTGGCATTTATTTCGGGGAATCGTCCCATATTTACGAAAACCTCTTTTTTCTGCAGTAGGGTTTAATTGGCCGTTAGCAAGTAGTTCACCGTGGAAAGTATTTCGAAATTATCCGAGGAAACTCTTGTTGTTGTTTTTATTGCAAATGTTGATCATTTCTGATGTCCTCATTTCTGTGTACTCTGATATATACAAATGTGTGTATATGTATATATATATATATATATATATATAGACATACATACATACACATATATATATTTTTTGTTCTCTCATTACTTTCCTTCTTCTTTCTTTTTTCCTCATTACCATCATCTTCCCCTTACTTTTTTCCTTCTTTTTTCCTTCTGGATTTCGTTCTTAATTTCATTTTATATCAGTTTTATTTTCTTTTTTTATGCAGTCCAGTGATTTGATGTGATTAAAGTAAAAAGAAAAAAAGAAAAAAAATGAGGGGAAGGGAATGAGGGCCCTGAGCTCTCAAAGCCTTGATTTATTTGTAACTTTGTGAGTAATGAGTCGGATCAGCTCTGCTTTATTCTAATTTATGGTTTATTCTCATTTGCATTTTGTTTATTGTATTTTGGTTTGATGTTTTGATTGTTTTGTTTTTTTCGTTCCTCTCCTTTGTCTTTGTTTGGATTGGTTTCTTTGTCTTTTTTATGTAATTCTCTCTCTCTCTCTCTCTCTCTCTCTCTCTCTCTCTCTCTCTCTCTCTCACACACACACACACACACACATACTCTCTCTCTCTCTCTCTCTTCTCTCTTTCCCCTTCCCCTTGCCCTTCCCCCTCGCCCTCCCCCTCCCCCTTCCCCTTCCCCTTCTTCCCCCTCCCCCCTCCCCCTCCCCCTCCCCTTTGAGAGAAAGAAAAAAGGAAAGAAAAAACACTCTACTTGATATATAAGGATATAACCTCTAACTTTTACGGCCAAGGAAACTACGGTGCCTGAGCATGTGAAGAGGGGAGAGGGGAGGGGAGGAAGGGAGGTGGGGTGATAGAAGGGGATGGATACGGGAAGGGGGGGATGAGAAGAGGGTTAGAGGGAGGAAGTAGGAGATGAGAAGAGGGGGAAAGGAGGGAAGGAGGAGAGGGGGAAGGGGTATAGGAATAGAGAAGATAGGAAAAGGGGAGGAAAGAGAGAGGGAAAGGGGGGAAAAGGGGGGGAAGGCACGCGAAGGGGGACGACGCCCACCTGGCACATAAATCTGAAGCACGCGGAGCCCAGATAGTCTTGATCTATAGGCCTACCCCGCCCCATGCTACACACCACCTAACGCGCGTATCCCCAAATCACACACGGAGAGACACACCTGGCGTAGGCCTATGCGAGAGCAGGGCCGGTTCTCTTGGTTTGCGTGTCGTTGTGGTTGTTTGAGAGGAAGAGAAAGAGAGAGAGAAAAAAAAAGATAGAGAGAAAAACAAGAGAAATAAAGAAAAAAAAAGAAAGAGAGGAAGAGAGAGAGAGAGAAAGAGAAGGAAAGAAAGAAGAAAGAAAGAAAGAAAGAGAGGAAGAGAGAGAGAAGAAGAGAGAGAGAAAAGCAGATAGATACGTGGTCACAGCAACAGAGAGAAATCAGATAATTAAAAACAATAAGTATAAAAGAAATAAAACTAAATTCGTGAATATCGAGACCCGACTTATGTGCAGTGCCATCACCTTGAAATCCGTTACCGTTTGTCTGTCAGCGTGAGAGTACGTGCGCTCACTTTGGGCATGTGACGTCAGAATGGTGACGTCATTCGGTCATTAAACTCAGATAAGTCATCGAGGCGCGTTTTTTTTCTTTTTTTTCTTTTTTTTTAACATAAATTTTATTGATTCGGCTTTATTATAATGAAATAATATTAAATCTGTAAGTGTTTATTTGATGGTCAGCTGTTACGTGGAATTTGATGTTTTGGTGTGGTCCTCTGTTTCCTGTATATTGTGTGTGTGTGTGTGTGTGTGTGGGTGTGGGTGTAAGTGAAAGTGTATGTGTATACATGTATGCCCATTTTGTTCGTCAGTATGTATATTTATAGATAGTTTCATTTTACCTTTTTCATCTCTTCCTTTTTCACCCCAAAATGGGCAGCAGCAATACGCCGTAAAACGTCTAAATGTCTAGATAGGACTTCAGTTTGTGGGTGAGGGGAAACGCCCCCTTTTGGTT
>BOPN01005306.1:97500-101220 GCA_017312705.2 Penaeus japonicus
AGAGACAGAGACAGAGACAGAGACAGAGACAGAGACAGAGACAGAGACAGAGACAGAGACAGAGACAGAGAGAGAGAGAGAGAGAGAGAGAGAGAGAGAGAGAGAGAGAGAGAGAGAGAGAGAGACAGAGAGAGAGAGAGAGAGAGAGAGAGACAGAGAGAGAGAGAGAGAGAGAATGACTACGCCGGCGTCTCCTCCTAGAGCCTTAAGACGGTGTCAAGTTCTTCCTCTATCTTGACATTTGCATATGATTCGGATAGGTGATCGCCTCTCCCCTTACCCCCCTCTCCCCCCCTCCCCTTGCCTCACCAGCTTTCTAAGAACGAATCGATAGGGGAGGGAAGAGGAGAGAGAAAGAGAAAAAGGGAGGCGGATAGAGAGGGAGGGAGGGACGGACGGACGGAGAAAGGGGGGAAGGGAGGGAGGGAGGGAGGGAAATAGGGAAAGGGAGAGAGAGAGGGAGGGAAAGAGAGAGAGAGAAAAAAAAGAAAGGAAAAAAAGAAAGAAAGCGAGAAAAATACAGAGAAAAGCAGAAATGAGAGAGTTATCCCAAGAAGGGGTATAGGTAGATGGGAGAGGGGGGGAGGGTAGCCTTTCCGTTGACGGAGTGGAAACTTTGTCACTTCTTATAAAAGTTACTTTGGGGCTTAGGGTGAGCGTGATCGAAGCAGTGGGCGGGTTAGGGGGTGGGGGTGGGGGGGTGGGGGTTGGGGGGAGGGTGAAGTGATGATTTGGCTTTCAGATTAGTTTTCATCCTTTTCTTCTTGATATTGAGTGTAAAAGGATTTCCAATTATGTTCTTATGATCTTTATCAATTGCTACTATTACCATAATCATTACCATTACCATTACCATTACCGCTACTATCATAAGCTCTAATATTGATGATGATGTTGATGATGCTATAATGATGATTAAGAAGTCAAGCCACAGTTCCCACCGACTTTTCCTACGATTATATTTACTAATGGGCTTTCCACTGGAATCACGCCAGCTGCTACTTGGGTCGTTGTTATTCCTATCAAGACTACTAGGGCTACTAGGGCTAGCACCGCCGCTGCTGCTTCATGATGTTAATGCTGATTTTGATTAGGGTTCGGTATAATTTTTATCGGTTGGAATTTTCATGGATTTGTTGATTTATTATGAATTTTATTCGTTATTATCTTCACTTTGGATTTATTGTTGTTGTTTGTTGTTATCTTTTTTGTCCCTTCTTCCTTTGTTTTTTTAATTTATCTTTTTTATCTTCTTTAGCGTGTTTAGTGTATTTTATTTCTTCGTTTTTATTCATTATCTTTTTATTTCCCATTCGTCTTCCCCTCTTTGTCGTCTCTCCTTTCTTCTCTTCTTTATTTCTTCTGTCTTTAGTTTTCCATTTCTTCTTTTCCTCTCTCTACATTTCCTCCCTCATCTTCCCATCTTACTCTCTCTCTCTCTCTCTCTCTCTCTCTCTCTCTCTCTCTCTCTCTCTCTCTCTCTCTCTCTCTCTCTTCCCTCTTCCCTCTTCCCTCCCTCCCTCCCTCCCTCCCTCCCTCCCCTCTCTCTCTCTTCCGCTTCTTCCTCATCCTCTTTCGCTAAAAGGAACTTCGAGGGATTCTCTTGGTTGGGCGACCATGCGTTTTCGCTGCGACTCACCCCCTTCCCCTCTTTCCCCTCATTCTATCTCCCTCCCTCTCCTATTTTTTCCTGCGTCGCCATCCGTTCCTTCTCCAGTCTCTCACTCTTCTATTTTATTTTCCTGCGGTCCTCATCCATACCCTTTCCACTTCCCCTCTTCCTCTCCCTCTCTCCACTTCTCCCTTCTCTTGTCTTTTTTTCTGCTTACTCATACCTCCCCAAACCCCTTTTTTTTCCCTTCCCCTTTCTCGCCCCCCCCCCCTTTTCTACTTTCCCTCCCTCTTCCTTCTCCTTTCCATTTCTTTCTTCACAGTCTGCCTTCACTCTCCCTCATTTTCTCCCTTCCCTCTTCACTTCATCTCCTTCCCTTGCCTCATTCGCTCCTCCTTACCCATTTCCCTCCCCCTCCCCTCCCCCCCTACCGAATTTCCATACCGTAGCAAAATCCACCCCATTCCCTTGTTCCCTTTCTTCCCCCTTACTCTATCCTCCTTTCCTCCCCTTTACGTTATCCTATCTTCCTTTCTTCCAACCCACACCCGTCCTACCTTCCTTCACCTTACCCTATCCTCCCCTCCTCTTTACTCTATTCTCTCCTCCTTTCCTCTCCCCTCTTTTTACCCTATTCTCCCCTCCTCTTTACCCTATCCTCCCCTCCTTTCCCCTTACCCGATCCTCTACCTACCCTCCCTCCTCTTCCACTCCCCCCTACCCAACCTCCGCTTCCTATCCTACCCCCTCCCCTGCCCCGCCTCCCCTTCCCCTCCCCCCTCGCCCTCGCCCTCGCCCTCGCCCTCCCCCCATACGAATAGAGAGAGATATTTGTATGAAAATGCAATATTCTCTCCGTGCGAGTTTTGCTGAGGTAGAGCGCCGAGGACACATACGATCCGCGGTTCATGCCACATGGAAAATGGCGTTTTCTTTTAGGCCATTTGCTCGAGTGGGGGGGGGTCGGAGGGGGGAAGGCTGGAAGAGGGGTTGGGGTGGGGGAGTGGGCTTATGGGGGTTAAGGAGGGGTGGGGGTGAGGGTGAGGGTTTAGGGGGTTAAGGAGGGGTGTGGTGAGGAAGGAGAGGGCTTAGAGGGTGGGTGGGTCGGGGGTGTGGTGGGGGAGGAGGGCTTAGGGGGTGGGTGGGTATGGGAGGAAGGCTTAGGGGGCAAGGAGGAGAGGGGGTAGAGCTGAAAAGGGGATAGGGGTGGATAAGTTGAGATGGGTTTAGGGAGGGAGGGAAGGGAGAGGGAAAGTGTGGGAGGGAATAGGAGGAGGGGCGGACTAGTCCTGATGGTTTCAGAAGGGAGGAGGAGGGAGAGAGCTAGGAAGAGGGATGGGGAGGGATACGGAATAGGGGAGGGGGTGGGGGGATACTGGAGGATAAAAAATGCGTTGTTGTGCGGTTGTTATTTTAGGGGGGGGGAGCGTTATTTTCATTGTTTTGTTATTGTTATGTTGTTTAAGTTTTTTTTATACATTCATTGTTAGATTTTCATATTAGTGTTCATCTATTGTATTTAATGTATCTCATCGTGTTTATTATACTTGATTGTACTGATTGTATCTTGTGGTTTATCATATCTTGTTTTTTTTTTTTTTTTTTTTTTTTTTTTTTTTTTTTTTTTTTTTTTTTTTTTCTTTTTTTTGTAATATGTTGTCAACGTTCGTATTCTGACTCAATATCATAAAGTTTTGAGGGAGAAAAAAAAGCTATCGTAAAGTTATCCTTCAAAGCTAGTTTCTCGGTCAAAAGACAAGACGTTGTTAGCTTCTTATTATCCTCCTCTTCCTCCTCATTTCTTGATTCTTCTCCTTCCTCATTCTTCCTCTTACGATTATGGTTTTGCTAAAAAGATATATTGAATAAATTATACGGTTCGCTTTTCCCCCCTTCTCTCTCTCTCTCTCTCTGTCTCTCTCTCTCTCTCTCTCTCTCTCTCTCTCTCTCTCTCTCTCTCTCTCTCTCTCTCTCTCTCTCTCTCTCTCTCTCTCTCTCTCTCTTTCTTTCTCTCTATCTCTCTCTTTCTCTCTCTTTCTCTCTATCTCTCGCTCTCTCTCTCTTTCTTTCTTTCTCTTTCTTTCTCTCTTTCTCTCTCTCTCTCTCTC
>BOPN01005307.1:0-2500 GCA_017312705.2 Penaeus japonicus
ATATAGAGAGAGAGAGAGAGAGAGAGAGAGAGTGAGAGAGAGAGAGAGAGAGAGAGACACGCATTCAGATATATCAACACACACCTTGGACCGTCATTGTCTCTCTCTCTCTCCCTTCCTCTCTGCGCATCTCTTTCTTTGTTGCTGTCTTTCTCACGATTCCTCGGTCCAGTCCCGCAGTGTCCCCCACAATGCAGAGGAGAGAGGGAGAGGGAACGAAAGGGAGAGGGAAGAGGGAAGAGGCTAGAGGGAAGAGGGAAGAGGGAGGAGAGGGAGAGGACACGGCGGGGAGGGGGAGAGGGGAGGGGGAGGGGGGAGGGGGGAGGGGAGGAGGAGGGGTGGCGAACCGGCAAAACAAAGGCGGGAGGCACAATAGCCCCTTCCCTACCACCCCAGGACTCCCTCCTCCCGGTACAGATTCGTTGCCCCTTCCTCCCTCTTCCTTCCCTCCCTTTTTGTTATCCTTCCTTCTTTCCCTCTTTCGTTTGCTCCCCTTTACCAAAAACATGTATCTCTTTCTCTTTTCCCTCCTCTTTCCTTCCATCTATTCCTCCTTCAATGCGTCTTCCTCCTCTTGGTCACCAACAACGAGAGCAATCCTCTCAGTGTCTCCATTGTACACGAACTGAACATCCTGTTCTTAGAACAATTCTACTACGAGTACAATCAACATCAAAGATAATGATACTCATATTGCCACCGCCGTAACTAGCTTTGTTTGTTTTTTTTGTTTTTTTAATTTCATTACCTTCCTGTAATTTTCATTTTCGCTTGTTCTCTTGAGACACACGTCCCTGATGCAATGCAATCTTCTCTAAGTGTTTTGTATAAAAACAAAAAATAACAGGGGATTTCATTCTTGTAGTATGATATCTCTCTGCAGTGAACCTACTGCGATCTAGTCATCTGCATTTCGCAACAACTTACGTAAATCATCAAGCAAAGGAAAGAGAAATCATCAGAGCATCTCGAGCTTCGTTAGCTGCAACATCCACCCTGACAGAACGGACAGGCTGACCTCCACGCATCACAAGGACAAAGCGTTTAATCAAACTTTAATGACCCATGACGCTGTTCCTTAGATTTTCCTCATCCCGTAATGTGGTCCCTGACTGCCCTTCGCTGACCCACTCACTTAACCAGAAAGTATTGCTTTATTCTAATAACTAGCGCTGTGCCCGATTTTACAGTTCGGGGAGGTGTCCTCCTTTTTTCCTTCATTTCTCCTGTCACCTTCCTCTCACGCCATCTTTCCGCATGATTTCCTCTCTTCTTCCTCCTCTTTCGTTGCCTAAGTGGCTGTACACCTGCAACTTCGGCGATCCTGCCTCCTACACACATATTCCTGATCCTCTGTTCATACAATTTCCGCCGCATCATTTGTACTCCTTTATGCCACGTCCAAGACATGAGAGCGCCTCCACTTATCATCCGTGCCTGTCTGCCGGCCAGCCTGCCGGTCTTCCTGTCTATTTCTTTTTCATAATGAAAAACCACTTTTCATTCCTCTTCGCCTGCGGGATCCGTATTCTCCCTTCCCGAGGACATCTTGCCTCCTCCTCAGCTCAGCCCCGTGTAGGGTTCCCAAGGGCTGTCGCGAGTGGTCGCTTCCCATCTGCCAACGCAAGGGGAAACTTTCTCGTACTTCCTTGCTCCGCGCTTAAATACGAGCAAAGTCGCTCGTGCAGTTTTAAGCTCGCACTCGAAGAAAATAGAAACGGTCAGAATTTTTTCCCCTAGTTATTTCTCTCAAACGGTGAATAAGCATTTCTTTCCAAAATGTCGTGTTGAATGTCGGTAACGCAAATAATACGTCGTGATTCTAGAAAAAACAAAAACAAAAATAAAACAAAAAAATACAAAACGCGGCAATTATAGCAACTGCAGCATAACGGGATGACCGAGACGATGACACGAGAACAGGTTTGCGACGGAGGAAGGAGGTGGGCGGAGAGGCCCCTCGCCGCCCACGCACCACAACATCGTGAAGTGGAGATGTAATTTCAAATGTTTAATGCCGCGAGGAGAGCCGACGAAACAAAGAAAGAAGCAACGGAATAAATGCCATGGTCAGTTTTCCGGAACGAGATGGCTCATGTGGAACAGAGGTGCAGACAGATATAGAAAAAAAGGGGAGAGAGAGTGGGAGAGAGGGAGAGAGGGGGAGGGAGAGAGGGGGAGGGAGAGAGGGGGAGGGAGGGAGGGAGGGAGGGAGGGAGAGAGGGAGAGAGGGGAGAGAGGGGAGAGAGAGGGAGAGAGAGAGAGAGAGAGAGAGAGAGAGAGAGAGAGAGAGAGAGAGAGAGAGAGAGAGAGAGAGGAGAGAGAGAGATAGAATAGGGGAGACAGGAGAAGCAAAACTGTTGTGACAGAATCCACTTGTTTATGAACACCATGGGAGTGTGAGGAGCGGTTACGCCGAGGCAAGATATAATCAACCTGATGATGTGCTTACAAAAGCATAACGAACGTGCAAAGCGTCATCATTTATGAAACAAAACAA
>BOPN01005307.1:5000-20000 GCA_017312705.2 Penaeus japonicus
GGAAAAAAAAGGTAGAGGAGGAGGAGGAGGTGGAGGAGTTTGAAGAATAGTAAGAGCAGGAAAAGGATGAGGTGGAAGAGGAGGAGGACGAGGTGAAGGACGAGGTGGAGAAGGTGGAAGAGGAGGAGGAGGTGGGAGAGGAGTTCCAGAAGGAGGAGGAGGAGGTGGAGTTCCAGATGGAGGAGGAGGAGGTGGAGTTCCAGATGGAGGAGGTGGAGGAGGAGTTCCAGAAGGAGAAGGATGAGGAAATGGAGGAGGTGGAGGACGAGTTCCATATAAATGAGGAGGAGCAGGAGGAGGAGGAGAAGGAGGAAGGAAAAGGATGAATGAATAAAGGAAGAGGCAGTAATGGAGGAAGAGCCGATGGAGGTGAAGGTGGAAGTGGAGGTGGAGGAGGAAGAGCAGGAGGGAACAGGATTTCTTAAAACTTAAGCTTGAGACTATGCAAAACAAACAAACACACACACATAGACAAACAGCCAGATAAGACAAAAACAAACAAACACACACACACACACACACACACACACACACACACATATACACACACACACACAAGTCTCTTGCCGAAAGACAATCTGAACACTCAAAACAACAATTACAATTACGAGCAAAAAAAGAGCCAAAAAGAGAATAAACAAAACGTTCAACACACGGAACCTCACGAGATGACGCAAGAGTCATGGCATGGGGGTCACAGGTGCCAGGTGGTGCCATAACCCACCCCACTCACCTTACCTTAACCCTTGTCCCATTCTCCTTCCCAGCTCCAGTACATACCTGCAAACAGAAATTGAATATAAACGAATAGCCATGAATAACAGATTAGATTAGATGAATAAGTTATTCATTAACTAAATACCAATCTCTAATAATAAGCATCGTCTTCCGCGCACACATGCAGCTCACTCATAAACAACGCCGAACCGAAGCGACCTTTCAAACATCTTATTCTACAAGATGTCTGACAGTAAACTACAGAATAAAAATTTAGGAAGAACTTGTTCTTAAATATGTATTTGCAAAATGCTGCTTTATTTAAAAAAGTAAATAAAAAGTAAAGGTCCTGTATTGTCTACGCCATCACAGGATATCCTAACCAAGCACAATGCATTTACTATGAAATCCATACAATGGCAATGCATTCTCTCTGTGAAAATTGTACTTATACAAAATAGAAAAGAACAAAGAATGAAAGGTGGAGGAGGGGATGAACCGAGGATCACGTGACTTGTTTTTCCAAAGGGAGGAACAAACAAAACCTTCACAACTCACTCACTCGCTGTCACACCGTTCCGCCTCATACGGATTCCTTGCCATCCTCTCCGCCTCCTCTTCACCATTTCATCGTTACGATCGTTCTTGTGGTGATATGTTGTTTTTAAAAGCAAGAAATTGGCACACAAGAAAGAGCATCTTTTATCATACAATCATCCTTAGGACTGCAATTATAGACCCTTAAACACTTTTGTTACCCTAAATCATATCTCTCCGTTTTCCTGTTCATCTTCCAAATCTTTATAGATGTTTTATCTTACTTCGTCCCGTTAAAAGTTGTGGATTTTTTGGGAGGGATGAGGGATATTTGTAGAAGATTTAGGTACACTGCAAATCTGTAGCTGATAATTCATAAAAAGAAGCACAAAAATATTTCGATTGATAATCTAACAACGGAGCCACTTACGTTTCTCACCAAATCACACAATCCCTTCTTTTCTGTTATCTGTGTGGATAATGCAGCTTGAGAGCCAGCCACGTGGACAAAGTGGAACTGACATCAACCTCGCCAACTGAGCGGCTGTACCCCAATAAACAAGAAGCTCTGAGTGTAAACAAACAAACTGCGTGTCAGCAACTCTGTGAGCCCACATATGTCTCAGGTGAAGCTCTATAGACTCCAACGTTGTTTATTCTAGTTTGAAAAGTTTACTGCATGCAGTCACAATGCGAGAACTAACTGTCACACTCTACAAAACGTCAAAGAATATCTGAAAAGAGACAAATGTCCTGAAATAGACGCTATCAAAATGGAAGATCTTATATTTCGAATTTTCTCGGAATTCCTCCTTGCTACTTCACATTCCATTTTAGTCATACTTCCTACACGACCCCCACAACAAAACATACACATTTTCCTGTACAAAACCCGCAAAACTATCACTCTGGACGGTTCATATCCAAGTCAACAATCACCGCCAACGCCCCTGGTACCACACCAATCCGATCTCCTATTCCCACGCCCTCACGTACAGCCGCCTTACGAGCCCAACTAACTCCAGTTAACGCGGTTATATGTGTCACTCCCACAGGGCGTTCCGTCGAGCGTCAGGATAAAAACATTAGTTTCCCTGGATGTCCCGAGGCGGCCGTGAGGAGCATCTCCAGCCGTCTCGCAGCCACAATTCCTTAAGACCACACGCAAAGGGGAAGACATTTCTCATAAATTCCTTCTTCCACAACGCTACCATAAACGTCGCTAAATGCTCCACAAACTCCAAGCCCGAGGGACGAAATGAGCTCTTTCTGTCGTTATGGCCAAGATTACTGAGCAACCCCGTGAGGCTGTACACACTTACATCTTCCAATGTCTACCACTAAAACTGTACATAAATGCACACTTAAGAACAATAAATCCCTTAATAAGCACCAATAAAGCGATATGAAATGTCCTAATTTCACTTGAAAGAATCCTAACTTACATTTATCCATGTATAATCAACCCCCTCGGTGCCCGGGCTGCAGCAACGGCACGTGCATTCCCTCGCAAGGAATCCTGGATGCTATGCACAACTAGCGAGTGGGTCTTTAGAGTGGCAGACCAATAATCCATACGCGGGACAAAACGCCGTCTCTCTCCCGCCCCTTCCTCATCTTCTCGATCCCAGGACCAAAACGCTTCCAGTTGGCAGATGATGCTTGGTAGCAGAGATGTTGTTATTGTTTTGCTAAATAACATGCACATTGCACAGCCTGGTGCACCGTGAGCTGCGTAAGAACTGCGTGAGAAATGTATCAAGTGCATCTTTGACGAGGAGTTCGAACACATCGCCCCCGCCCACCACGTGCTGTGATGCATCGACGCTAGAGTCTAATAGAACTAAACTGTGGGGCCACATTCGTATTCGTGCACATGCGAGCGTTAATATGAATGTGCAATACCTAAATTAACAGAAGTTTGGATAGCATCAGTAAAAGTCAGCATGTAAGAAATACAAAATTTACAGGCTGTCTTTCTTCTTGTCTTCGTTGCTTGAGTGAAACCCCCTCTCACAGCCTCAAATCAACAGCAGACAATACTTTGCGTGTCTTACTCATCACATTCTATGATTCATATTGTTCTCGTGTTCAACGCGCAGTGCCATTAATCTTCTGTTCACTTATATTCACCTTAAAAAGCCCTTTTCCCAATCACATGAAAACGTCTCTCCGTAGATTTCGTTTACACTGGATCAAAAAGAATAAGGAAAAAATAAATGAATTAAAAAAATCGAGCATAATTTTTACCAGTTCATTTCCTCTTATGTACCTGTCAATTGCTGACAGATAAAATCTGAGCCTGTACCGTGTGCATGTATTGTACTTTCCACAGACTTCATACTCCGTGTTATTCATCTCTGTTTTATCAAATTCTGAAATTCCAGCTTTCTGCTAACATGCCAGTGTGCAACGCTTTGCAATCCAAAATATATAAGCATGAGTACTGAACATATATCTTTACTATCAGGATGGAGTATATTCAACAAAGAAACAGTACCTAACAGGCCTTCTCGCAACCAACTCTTTTACACTTAATATCATCTAACGCAAAATCACCATTAAAATCGCTTCACGAATTTTATAGCAAAATAGACCATTCCCTGGCCCGAATAATGGTCTCTGATAAGGGGTACTAACTGCTCAAGAGGACCTGTTTATGGCCAGTAGGGTATACCATACACTATATTGCTTTACGACAACAATAAACAAACACACTATTACACACAAACACACACACACACACACACACACACACACACACACACACACACATAAACAAACAAGCGCGCGCAAAGACATACTTAAGTGCACCTTCAAAGATATATACACAAAGACTAGGCAGAAGCTCGATAAAAGGCACCATAGAGGCCTTGGTTATAGGCAATCATGGCCGCTCTAATGAGTGCATAATCCCCTTATCAGGAGAGGAAATCATTGCAAACGTGCTTTCCTCTCGGACGGCTCGGGGTGTCGGGGTGGGGGGGGGGGGGGAGCTCGCTCGGCCAGATATTTTCTCTCCGCTTGATAATGACTAAAGTATAATTAATAATAATAATACCTATAGCAACAACAACAACAACGATAATGATAACAATAATAGCATTAACAAATAACAATAAAAAAACGAAATCATACTAATGAAACAAAACAGAAATAATAAAAATGAAGATGGTAGCTCATGAATAATTGTGGTAGCATTTATATAATGCTGCTGCTGTGGATGATGATGATGATGATGATTATGATGGTGACGATGATTATTGATAATTGTGATGATGATGATGATGATGCCGGTGGTGGTGGTGATAATAAAAATTATAATGATGATGATGGTGGTGATAATGGTGATGATGATAAAGACATTATCGTTACAACTATGGTAACGATAATGAAAGCGATAAAAATAATCATAATCACTATTACCATTATCAGTAACATACAGAAGATTATGAAAGTATGATCACTACTATCATAATTATAATGATAATAATAGTTGAAGTAATGATAATAACAGTATCAATAATATAAATAATAATAATAATAATAATAATAATAATAATAATAATAATAAAAACATGATAATAACAACAATAATAATGACAATAATGATAACAATGACAATAATAACGATAATCAAAAAAATAATGCAGAACTTCAAAATCAACAGCAAGAACTTAAATCAATCAAAAGAAAGGGAAAAAAGGAAAATCCACAAATCGCTCCTGAGACACCACCGTCACCCCGAACGATCTCAGAAGAAAAAAAATCCAAATATACCCATAAAGAAACACGAAAAGAAAAAAAAAATCCGGCGACGCACAGTGGATTTCGACAAAAAGGACGAAATGAAGAACCAAAAGACCCATCACGTCTCGGGCCAAGGCAACCTCGCCCTTATTGACCCCCCTTCCCCCCCCCCCTTCAATCATGCCAGTACCTAATGACACGGAAATCGGGCCACTACCCAATTAACAGGCTGTGTCGGGGGAGGGGGGAAGAGGTACTAAAATGTATGGAGCAAAATGGGGGTGATGATGTAGGAGATGGGAAGAAAAGGAAAGAATGGAAAGGGCTGAAAGGAAGAAGTTTCGAGACAAATAAAGAGAGAGAGAAAGCGAGATAAATAGATAGCAATATATATATGTATACATACATATATATATATATATATATATATATATATATATATATATATATATATATATATATATAAGAGAGAGAGAGAGAGAGAGAGAGAGAGAGAGAGAGAGAGAGAGAGAGAGAGAGAGATTGGGTTGCAACTGATCAGAAAAAGGAAAGAATGAAAGAATTTGCCATTTGAGAGCAGCAATAACGAACACCTTGACTATGAAGAAAAGCAAAAAAAAAAAAAGGACAGAATAAATGTGAAATGGTAACACAAAGAAAATATATGATCGTGGAAAATAAAGAAAGGAGAATAGGATGGATAATAGCCAACCGTAAGACAACAATAGAACGAGGCAAGACGTCGAGAAGAGGGGGAAATGAAAGACTGGGGAACTGTAAAGAAATCAAAATAATGAGAATGGGTGGAGAGCACGAGGTGGAAAAAGAGGGGATGGAGGGAGGGAGGGAGGGAGGGAGAGAGGGGGTGAGGTGGAGGGAGGGAGGAGGAGGGGAGGGGTCCAAGAATAGAAGAAGGGAGATGGGGGGGGAGAGAAGAGGATAGGGGAGAAAGGATAGAGAAAAAGGATAGGAAAGGAAAGAGAAGGAGAGTTCCAGAGAGCGGCAGGCCCGGCGGTGATGAGAGAGCACTACCCTCACTCATTAAGGGCCCCGCGTAATTACCGGAAGAGAGAATCACCCAAGGCCCAAACACGCGGGAGAACGAGATCGGGAATGTCAATATCGCTCGCAATACACGCTAATGGACGGCATATCATAAGCCCGGCGAGACACGACGTATAAGCAGGGATGTGCACACAAGCAATAACATTAGACATGATAGCTCTCGTTCACTAATCATTGTATGTGAATACATGCGTCTTGCTGTACGTATGGGCGCACGGATATGAGGTAATTTGGCACGATATATGATGCATATATATGGATTTCTTTCTCATTCTCTTCCTCTGCCTCTCTTTCTCTCTCCCTCTCTCTTACTCTTTCTCTTTCTATTACTTTCCTTCTTTCACTCTTTCAATCTCTCTCTTACTCTTTCCCTCTTTCTCTTACTATTTCCCCTCTCTTCCTCTTCCTCACGCCCCCTCCCTGCCTAAACACGTACACGCCACGCAAGTGCCCAAAGACCCCCACCCAATTGGCCCCCAAACAATAAGCAAGGCCGCGCCATCATCCAGCATCAACGGCAACACAAAGGCTGGCACTTCCAAGCAGCGCCGCTTTCATGAGCGTGCTTTTAATAGCCACAAACCCCCATCTATCTCGCCATTACCCTCCGCGCCGCCCACCACCCGTTCTCGATAAAGAAAACAATTCTCCGGCGAACAAACAAACGGTGCGCGACCCGGCTTTGCCCCGTGAGAATACCCGTACGAAGCTCGGATCCTGTGAGAATATGCAAACTAGGCTCTCTATTTGTTTCCTGCGAGCCGTTTATGAATTATGTATCCTTGATTCCAGTGTCTTCCCATTCTCCCACTGTTATGGATTTACAAAATATGTAAATCATTCGGAAACTTTGGCACAAAAATTTGGATTTTTTTTCCTGAGTAGAAGGCGGGGAAAGTTTATAAAATCTAACGGATATTTTTTGAAATCGCAGTTTCCTTCTAACGTCGGTTTTAAAATGCGATTATTCTTACCATGTCGTAGATATAGAATTTTCCTAACGGATTCCGTCAAGAACATTCTTAGAGCCATGCTTATCACTAACCTTAATGTGTGTTATTATTAACAAAAGTTTTCATTTTCTCTTTTCTTTGTTACTGATGTACAATCTCCTCTTCAACTACAATCGAATCTAACTATTCGCCAATAAAACTGTTTGCTCTTTCAACTTCATTAATATGCAGATTCCGTTATCAATGCAAATAAAAAAGCCAAAGCTACATGCCTTATTCAGGAAAACTTCAAAAGTTAGCAGGGGCTCCAACCCGCCTCGCACCATCCCAAAGCCTGCCTCGCCGCCTGCGCTACCTAACAATAGAGTCACTAAGAAATGAAAGAGAGCCACTGTAGTAAAGGATATACCAAACCGGTTGAACGTTTTATCATGGCTGTGTTTCATTCCATCTTTGTACGCACACTATTGCGTTTGTGATCGTGTTCACCCGGCTACACTGACTCTTCACTACACTAATCGTTCACTGTCACACTATCAAATGAAACATAAAACATTCAAATGGAAAATGCATATTCATCTCCTATCGAGGAATTCCCAGATGTAACCCTCTGGATGAAAAGGAACGTGTACTGAACAAAGGTGACAGGACTCAATATCTAGGAATGGGCTGGAGGAGCGGAGTGGCATAAATATTTGTATATGTATCGGGAAAGGCAGAAGCTGAGAGAGAGACAGTGAGAGAGTGAGAGAGTGAGAGAGAGAGAGAGAGAGAGAGAGAGAGAGAGAGAGAGAGAGAGAGAGAGAGAGAGAGAGAGAGAGAGAGAGAGAGAGAGAGAGAGAGAGAGAGAGAGAGAGAGAAAGAGAGTGAGTGAGAGAGAGAAAATGGTGAGAAAAGGCGGTAGGGAGATAGGAGATAGAGAGTAAGCGAGAGAGAATGAGAAGAAGAAAGAATTGCCGAGAGATATGATACTTGCCAATGACAAAAAAAAACTTTTACAGAAGAGATAATCCACCAGAAGACATATTTTATGATAACGTAGTGACTTTCATCATCTCTTTTGACTCGCGGCCAAGTCTGCGCGAGGCATCACGCCGTCCTTTGCAAGCTGGGAAAAGTTTGAGGCAAGAGACCAATCTCAGCAGTGTCTAGATGTGTTAAAAGCGGATGAAGGATGAAGAAATCCATGTGGTGGTTAGTATAAGTGAAGGCAACGAATGACGCCTAGAGGGAGCCACAACGGCGACACTGTCTTGCAGGATTTTTGTTTTCTGTGTGACCTATGGATTGAGAATGGTCAGTGATATAAAAAAAAAATCCTTCGAGCATTGTAAGGAAATACAAATTCATATTTTAAATTTTACTGCTACTAATCCTAACAGTATTTTACTTGTCTCATTATTATAAACAATACAGCAACGAAAAAAATCCACTTTCTCTCGGGGAACGATAAATCCCGCGAGTCTGGAGGTCATATACGAGTCTCAAGGGACACCGAGCACGATAATCCTCAATAACTTTTCTCACGTTATCGAATTCTACAACTTCATATAAAAGTCCGACAAGTCCTCTCGTGTGAAAGAACTCCATTCCCTCCGCCGGCCAGAGTTGGGATTTATTAAGCATTCGAAGAATCCTGGCGCGAGGGGAAGAAATCGCCCCCTCCAACAGCCGAAAACTCGTCCCATCCACCCCGCGCGACCGAATGGAATTGCGCCATATTCCGCGTCTGGTGGAGCCAGTGTCGTTTTTTTTTTTTTTTGACTTGCCAAGTGGAGTCCTGACTGGAAACGAGGTTTGGGGTAAAGGTACAGAAGGCATCGAATATGAAACTTTTTATTTTTAGATTCGATACACTATATCAGCAGGAGCAAATAAGCGCGCACAGGTGAGGATGAAGTTCTTCTGAGAAACAAACACTCAACCAGACATAAATAACAATAAGCACAAGAGGCCCTCTTCCACTGTAACCTCATCCTTGGCTCCACTCCGCTCTGACCTCTGTCTTCGTATACATTTCTCTTCCCTCCTCATCCTCATTCGCACCAGTGACCTTTCCCTTCCTCGTTTCCTTCATCTTTCACTGTAAAATCCCAGTCTCACTGCAACAGGTCGCTCTTAATAGGAAAATTTACGGAAACGAATGCAGTACTTTGCTACTAAGGCGTTCGGGATATATGCAGGCCAGTTCATAGACCCTGGACTAGATAACATAGGTATGAACTATTCGCGAAAATAAGAAACATGTGCTTATTTTTTTTCTCGTGCTCGCGTGAAGTTCTTAAAACCTTTATGTAAGTGATAATCCTAGAGGAAAAAGGCCAGGTACATCATGTGAAAAGCAATTGGTCTACGCGCTGCATGTGATTGTCGAGCCGCATGCTTGACAACCCTTTCCATGGTTGAAAGAGGCGGCGAAAGAACAGCATGCAAAATGAAAAAATGATATAATTAATCACGATGGTGGAAGGCAAGGCAACAGCTGGTGAAGAAGAGCTGATGATGATGGAGGGTACTGGTGGAGGAAAATAGAAAGAGTGGTGAAAGGGGTAGAGAGGGTGATGATCCGATTAGAGAAAAGAGATAAAATGAAATTCTGAAGAGAGTGATGATGCAGCAGGTTAAATGGGAGAGCAATGGCGAAGAAACGAAGGAGTGCCATAGACTCTTCAATGTCAACATGGATGTGGCAAAAGACTATAAACAAATGGAAGTTTTTGAAACAGAGAGAAAGGGGGGAGGGGGTAGAAAGAGGGGGACAGAGGAAGATAGTGAGAGAGATGGAGAGAAGGAAAGAGAGAAACGGAAACAGAAGGAGAGATAAGGAAAGAGAGAGAGAGAGAGAGAGAGAGAGAGAGAGAGAGAGAGAGAGAGAGAGAGAGAGAGAGAGAGAGAGAGAGAGAGAGAGAGAGAGAGAGAGAGAGAGAGGGAGAGAGAGAGAGAGAGAGAGAGAGAGAGCAAGAGCGAGATAGAGAGAGAGAGAGAGAGAGAGAGAGAGAGAGAGAGAGAGAGAGAGAGAGAGAGAGAGAGAGAGAGAGAGAGAGAGAGAGAGAGAGAGAGAGAGAAAGGGGGACGAGAGATCAAAAGTCCCGTAATGAGTCTCGCACTGGCCCAGGTGCCGTGTTTGCACAAGGCGGAAACGAAGGGCCGCGTTGACGCGAACATGACCACTTAGCGTCCGGCCGTCATCACTTCCCCGCCCTTGCCGCCCGGGGATGCCCACGACACTTGACCCCCTCCCCTCTCCCGCACCAACTTATGCGCTTCCCCCGCCCTTTCACACAGTTCCTTACCCCATTTTTCCTCCTTCCCCTCTTACTCCTTCTCCTCCTTCTTCTTCTTCTTCTTCCCCTCCCTCCCCTCCTCCTCCTTCCCCTCCACCTTCACCTTCACCTCCACCTCCACCTCCACCTCCACCTCCACCTCCACCTCCACCTCCACCTCCACCTCCACCTCCACCTCCACCTCCACCTCCACCTCCACCTCCACCTCCACCTCCACCTCCACCTCCACCTCCTCCTCCTCCTCCTCCTCCTCCTCCTCCTCCTCCTCCACCTCCACCTCCACCTCCACCTCCACCTCCACCTCCACCTCCACCTCCATCTCCATCTCCATCTCCACCTCCATCTTCTCCTCCTCCACCTCCATCTCCTCTCCTCTCCTCTCCTCTCCTCTCCTCTCCTCTCCTCTCCTCTCCTCTCCTCTCCTCTCCTCTCCTTCTCCTTCTCCTTCTCCTTCTCCTTCTCCTTCTCCTTGTCCTTGTCCTTGTCCTTGTCCTTGTCCTTGTCCTTGTCCTTGTCCTTGTCCTTGTCCTTGTCCTTGTCCCTCTCCCTCCTCCCCTTCCTTCCTTCTCCCTCTTCCCCTTCTTTCCCTTCCTCCTCCCTCCTCCTCCTCCCTCCTCCTCCTTCCTCCTCCTCCACTTGCAGGTGTGAGAGGGGGGAGGAGGTAGTGGGATGGTTACCCGGGGATGTCCACTTTTAACAATAAATAAGGGAGCAGAAATAGTTAGACCACTTAGGGCCGGCTTTTCCAGACGGGTATCACTTTCTTGCCATTAGTTGAAGCACAGCTGTGTAAAGCCAGGAGGAAGAGGAAGGCAAGGAGGAGAAAGCAGGCGGGGGAAGGGGGGAGGAGGAGAGGGAGAGGGAGAGGAGGAGAGGGAGGGAGAGGGGGAGAGGGGGAGAGCGAGAGGGAGAGGGAGAGGGAGAAGGTGGAGGAAGGGGAAGAGGAAGGTGAAGAGGAGGAGGAGGAGGAGAAAGAGGTGGAGGAGGAAGAGGAGGGGAAATAATAATAGGAGGAGGAGGAGGAGTAGAAGGAGGAAGAGGAGGAGGAGGCGAAGGAGGTGGAGGGAGAGAAGGAGAAGAAAGAGGAGGAAGAAGAAGATGAAGAAGATGAAGAGCAGGAAGTGGAGGATGAGGAGGATGAGGGGGAGGAGGAGGAGGAGGAGGAGGAGGAGGAGGAGGAGGAGGAGGAGGAGGAGGAGGAGGAGGAGGAGGAGACGACGAGGAGAAGGAGAAGGGGTATAAAAAAGGAAGAAAAGGAGAAGACGGCGAAGGTGAAATAAAAGAAGTTAAAATAGAATGAGATGGAGAAGGAGAAGAAAGAAAAGGAAGAATCAGAAGGAGACCGAGAGCCAAAACGCGACGACTGTTAGATCAGCAAAACAAAGCAAAGTGTTCTAAAAATCGAGACCAGGCACACATACACCACTAAGAGTTCCCTCTGCACCAAAGGGCGATCGAAGCCAAGACCGAGAGCAAAACGAAGACTCTGACGGGGCGGCGAGCGAGAGGCGAGAACAATAGCCCGAGGCGATCCGGCTGGCCGAGGTCCTACTCGCAGGCATTATCCCGACGAGAGTAAACATCCGCCTTCTCAATCCTAAATCCGGGCTAGGATTAACAAACATCACACAAGGCCCGTCCGGCTTGCACGCCCGAACGCCCGAGATGCGGTCTGGCTGATGAAAAGAACGGCCATTGAATGCGGCGGCGGTTCTGGCGGACGCGAGGAGGGCTGTCGCTGGGGAGCCTTTGGGCCCAGTCAGCTTCGACCCGAAGAGGGGAAACGATTTTATAGGTCCGGCTGAGTTATGTGAAATGGCAGCCACGTTCTCTTGCTGTCTCTGTCTTTCTGTCTCTCTGTCTCTGTCCCTTTCTCTATCCTTCGCTTATTCCTCTCTCCTCCCCTCTATTTCTTTCTCCCTCACGAATTCCACTCTGCTCCCTTCTATATTAATCTCACTCCCTCTATTTCCATCTCTCTCTATCTCTTTCTTTCTCCCTCCCCCCATTTATATCTCCTCCCTCTATTCTTCTCTCCCTTTCCCTTTTCTGTATCTCCCCCTTTCTCTCTTTTCCTGTCTCGTCCTTTCTCTTTTTTCCTCTCCCTCCTTTTCCCTCTTTACCTCTCTCACTCTCATACCCTCTCACTCCTTTCCTCTCTTCCTCTTTCGCCTGCTTCTTCTCCCTCTCTCTTTTTATACATTTCTTCAACACGGAACAAAATGAAGACAATAGCAATCTACCAATTCCATCCGAGAACACAGCGCTTAGCAACAGCACAGGTGGCCAGGAATCAGAAGCGAGAAAAACGCCAAAGAACGTAGAGAAAATTTCATGCAAATATATAAAGGCCGTCGACGGCAAATGGCACCATAACTTCATTAACCGGAGACAACTGACGCCAAGAAGTCGGCAACCCAAGGACGGTTTCCTCCTTTAATTTCCAGGAAAGTGTGCCTCTCCGTTCAGTTAAGGAGATTGGCCTTTACTTATCTTCTAATTCCACTACAGTACAAAAGTCCCTGGATATATCGTCGCGGTAGAAATTATGCGAGACAATTCCCTATTTATCATCATCTTTGTACATGTCTTCTCTCGTAACGCCATTGTGTTCGATGCATTCTAATAGCATAATTCCCGCAAAAAAAGCGGATGCTGCTAATTACCCTATCACAACAACTTATAATGAAACCGTAATTATTGTACGTGGCAAAATTTAAGGTTAAGTCAATCCTATCGAGTAGTCTGCGTTATTCCGATGTGTCTCTCACTTTCACTCCCGTTTTCAGTCTCTCCCTCCCACTCCTTTTCTCGTTCTCTCACTCTCACTCATCCTTTGTCCCTTGGGCTGGTGCTGCGGCAGTAGATATGGACATAGGGAAGAAAGGCGCGGGCGGGAACGCGTGGGGTGGGTATTCCGAGGGAAGAAGGGTGAGGGCGGGGCTTCAATAGACGGCTAGTCGTATTACAAGGTTTTGTCCTCATAAGCGCCATACTATCCTCGATGGAATATTTCCGGATGTGGCCTCAAGTGGAAGGCGAAAGTTATGGAGGTCGAGGAGGAGGGAGGGGGGGCGTGGCCATATAAAAAAGAAAGGGATACCAATGCGAAGGGAATAAGGTCAACATGTTAACTAGATACGCTCACGCAGAAGATACTTACATACAAGAAAATTGCAGTAAGTAACATGCAAACCATCAGATCAACTCATTATGTTCTTGTTGAGTATCCTCCGTCAATGCAAATAAAACTTGCATCCTCCTTCACGTTCAAAGAACCGCGGCTCATAATGAATAATGGATAAAACAGGTGGTGCCACACAGCGCATGATTTGCTGGGGATGTCATCACTCTTGGAATGTCACCGTTAAGTTGGCTCACCTTTATCTACAGGCGCATCACCCACAACGTCATCACCAACCCGACCACAACCATAACACATTTACACAATAACCATTATACTTACCTAAAGACTAATGTTATCAGGCTATTGACCATCTTGTATCAAGGCCACGCCCGCCAACGTTATCTCACCTAACCATCTTCCCAGAGCCGCTTTCTGCAACACTTCGCTCCGCGCTCTCCCCTCCTGCCGAACTCTGGTCTGCACCATCGCGTACCTAATTACCGCCTCCTGAATCTACCTGGATTATCTTGATGGGTTCCAGGGTCTCAGTGTGCAAACTGTAATGAAATTTCACCGTAGATACATCCACTCCCTCGTTCTCCCTTCTCCGTGATTGCTGTTCAACTTTTACTTCCACTATCGTCACTTATTATTAACGTTTGTCTGTCGACCTCTCCATGCGTGTTTACTTCCCTATAAAGATTCCGCTCTTCGCACTCGTTGCAACGCCGGCTTGTTTATCCCTAACCTCTGTTTTCTTCCCTCTCTTCGCACTCCTCGCCTAACCTCCGTTTCCTTCCCTCCCTTCGCACTCCTCGCCTCTCCTGGGAATGCCCGCCGCCCCTAAACCCTTCCCGCCAAATTGCTCATTTGACGACCATTCTGAATTTCCAAACTAAAAGCGTTTCCATGTCATTTCCTTCTCTAAAGAACCTAATTCCAGCGTCAGAAGATCCTACAGCCTTTGCTTCGACCGCTGTTCAAGTTAATTAAACTTCAAAGACGAGGTGGGTCGAGGAGAGCCCGAGTGTTTGTGCCGGTGATCGAGTGGAAATAAAAGAAGTCCCGCGGCTGTTCGTCCCTTGTCTTTCGGCTGACGATACCGGCCAACCCCTGACGCGCGCTCCCTCGTCCCTGCGTGTCGAGGGTGACCGACACGCAATCTGCTGTTCGCCTTTATTCTGATTGTGAATGGACATTTCCCCTCGGCGCCCTGAAGTAACCGCGAGAAACCAGGTGGACATGCAAATTCGGTCAGCAGCGACTGTAACAGCGAATGATGTCTTTGCACTACACTAGTAGTGAACATGATCTCTCTTCATCATTATCATCCTCATCATCATAGTCATCACCATCACCATCGTCGTCGTCGTCGTCATCATCCTTCTTTTTCTCCTCCTCCTGCTCCCATCCCTGCTCCCCCTCCTTCCCCTCCTTCCCTTCCCTTCGTCCTGGTCGAGGTGATGAGGCAAACGTGACGTGGGTGGTGAGATTCCCTCGTCGACGGGGCAGGATAACAGCTGGAAATATGGCTCGTGTGATACGGGGACTTGCAGTTTATAACGAT
>BOPN01005307.1:22500-42500 GCA_017312705.2 Penaeus japonicus
CACACACACACACACACACACACACACACACACACACACACACACACACACACACATATATATATATATATATATATCAATTTGTCAAAAGAAAACTGCTATTCCCTTCTGTTAATTCAAGTTGCTGAAGTGCCGTGGCATCTGGCGATCTGATCGCGTCTCGGGTCCCGGTCACAAGGTATCGCATGACGCATAATTCGCCTTCAACGAAACATGCAGGGGAGCCCTTATCTCCGTGTCTATCAGTCTCCGTCCTCCTCGGATCGCCTTCCCTCGTAAGAGGATCTGCACAGAGACACTTTTTCTGGCTGACCGCAACTTGAAGCTGGCACAGAGGCCCGAGCCCGACCGCAACCGCCGGGCTATGAAAGGAGTGCATTCTCATTTAACCGTGAGAAATGGGCAATGGTGAGACCCCCCCCCCCCCCTGCCTCTGCGCATCCCGTCGTCGGTCGAGCCTCCAACCAACCTCAAGCTGCGGTGCCGTCAAGCCTACCCGCCTCCTCGCTCCAGCCCGCCTACACACGTACCTGGAACAAAGAAAAATATGGTCAGTATTCACTTATCATACATAATACAGATATGAATTAACAAGGACTTATATCACAAGTAAACGATCATGCAGGATGATAAAGGAAAATGACAATATATGCACGTGTGCATGATAGACACTTTGCAAAAGGAAAACGTGGATGATGATCCTCGCAAGGCATCCGACCGGAACTGGCCAGATAGCGTCCCAGGTCACACTCTCGCGCGTCTTTAGAGGCCATCAGGCGGGAATAAACACACTTTCATGTATGCGCGACCTTGGCATAAATTATACTGTTAGGATATGCATACAGATAGGACAACATAATTTTCCGTTACATCAAGGTGAGTTCCATCCTTAAGGCTTCACGGGCGAAGTCATATCCGAACGTTGCTGTAGATTCATGACAACGACGGGAGCCTTTGACATTGATTACGCATACGAGTGTGCTGCGACGATGGATACGTGCTCTACTACCCGTGACTAACGCCGTCACTCTGAAGTTACTGCTTTTGCAATTATGGATGAGAGTTTTAAAAAATAACATATTCCATCGGGTCTCCATAAACATTTCAAGAACATGAATCAAGGATGTGGACATGGACAGCATTTCTCTGCCACCATTCTTAATTTCTCAGCGCCTCTACCTGATCTGCAATTCTGCTGGATGTCTGGGTCGATTTTGGGGACACAGATCTACCGTGGTGTGGGACGGACAGGGCTGGGCGAGGTGCGGGAAGGATAGGGCTGGGCGAGGTGCGGGAAGGATAGGGCTGGGCGAGGTGCGGGAAGGATAGGGATTAGCGCGATTTAGGAAGGAGAGGGCTGGGCGTGGTGTGGGTAGGGGAGGGCTAGGTGTGGTGGATGTGGGAAGGAGAGGGCTAGGAATGGTGGTAGCGTGGGGGTGGAACGGGTGTGGTGGTGTAGGCGTGTCAGAGGGTTTTATGGAGCACGAGATATCGGGATTTCCACGCAGGACGGTGGAAGGAAACTGGTGAAGGTTTGCAGAGAAGAGAAAAATATAAAGTAAATTATATAAAATAATAAAATATATAAATATAAAGTAACAAAAATACACAAAACACTGATGGGGATTCTCATCATTTTGTACAGTAAACTCTCGCAACTCTTCCCTATTCCTTCCAGCAGGATAAGAGAGCCTCAGCGCACAGTCCGTATCGAAGTGGATCATCAGACCCAAGAGGAACCCACTTATCAGGGGACACTATGACATTTAACACCCTTAGGAGGGTCGGAGGCTACTTCATCAGCACAAGGAACAAAAGGTACTTTCGTTGTCTACTAGAAATCGATCCCGGCCCGCCACCACCGCCAATATCCTGGAGCACACTCCGCTGTCCCGCCGTCCCTCAGCGATAACGCCCGCAGCCACCGCCAGCCACCAGGAAAACCAGCGCCTATCTTGCGGCGGGGAATTAATCGCGGGAAAAGCGCTTGGCTTGGGTAATCATTTACATTCGAGTCTTTACTGCATTTCTTTTTTATCTAATTGTAAGAATAAGGTTACAATAATGGAAAATTTTTCCAATCTATATCAAAGGTTTCGTATTAATCTTGCTTAAAAAAACATCTGTATGAAAATATACCCTATTAATAAAGCCAGCTCAGCGGGGACAGCAGCACTGGACAGATAATAATAGCACGAACTTTTAAGGTCGCCAAAGGGTGAAAAACCCGTGGAAGCCCTGAAGACTGAAGGGTCCCTGATAGCAATATCTAAAATTCTCCAATCCTCTTAGGAAAGCGAGGGTGAGGGCTGTGTAAGAGGCCAGCAGATGAGCCCAGGGTCAAGTGTGCACGAAACAACCAAATGAGCTAACAAGAGGACTTAAAGCACATCTAAAAGTCGAGTGTGAGGTTTCCGCTAGGAATTCATTTTGATGTGGAGAACCGAACACATCATTCTAATTCATATATGCAATAACAGGAGCACAACAAAGGCAGAATAATGGTTATACGAACGTATACATGCTCAGCTCCCTGTGAAATGGCAATGCAGCTCAACCCAAGCATCAGTGATAGTTCCTGATCAGCGGCCTGACCTTAATCTCATTCATCTCTCCAAACAGAGCAAAGGTTCCGTATAAACACAGAATCGCAGTATCACCAGAAGCTACACTGTGTCAACAAAGACGAGCAAGAGAGACGCTCCCTCCCGTTGTGAATGCCAATATTGACATTTGACGACCCGCTAAAGAGACGGAAGGAGAGCGGGCACGGGAGTCGTCACACCTTTCTCCGTACGCCTTTAAGCGGAATAGGAAGTTATATATTTAATAGTAGGACCGCATGCATTTACAAACGAGAAAATGCTATCGATCAAACCTCAGCAACTGACTGGGCAAACTTACGAATCGAACCACAAAGAACAAAAAACGTTTCACAATATGAAAATGACCTCAAGTGATACAGCCGCCCACATGATCGAGGTCCCGCAACGCCGCACTGACGTCATTCCCGGGCATGGGTGACACAGGACGGGTCCGGTTGAAGAAGGTGACCGAGGGACTCCTACGCACAGTCGCGCAGTGCCCTCAGGTGTGTTTCTTAAATATATTCCCTAATCGGATACCGGCGAGCGACCTCTCAAAGCCAAGGACAATAATGAACGCGGCCATCTACAAGAATAGTAAGACACACACACACACACACACACACACACACACACACACACACACACACACACACACACACATATATATATATATATATATATATATATATATATATATATGTATCGCGTGTTCTTCGTCGTAAGTGTGTCTGCTATATTTTTAGTTCTCTCTTGGGACATTTTTTGTTTATATACATATACATATACATATACATATACATATACATATACATATACATATATATATACATATACATATACATATACACATATACACATATACACATATACACATATATACATATATACATATACATACACATACACATACACATACACATACACACACATACACATACACATACACATACACATACACATACATATACATATACACACACATACACATACACATACACATACATACACATACACATACACATACACATACACATACACATATACATATACATATACATATACATATACATATACATATACATACACATACACATACACATACACATACACATACACATACACATACACATACACACACACACACACACACACATATATATATATATGGCAGATAAACCCACTATACACAAAACAGATTTATTGAAAATGAGACAACAGTTTCGGGATCCATCTGGATCCCATCTTCAAGTCTGAGGAGGAAGAGAACCAAGAGAGGTATATAAAAAGGCTAAAGGGAAACACACGGTGCAAGAAGGTCAAGCGAGGACAGGAGAACGGAAACGGAGACGGCGGTGGAACAGGGAACGGAACAGGGGCAGGTCATATCAGGTCATGGGGTCCGGCGGTCTGTGTGAAGGGTGTCCGGGGTAAGGTAACAAGCGGAGAATGTGGGAGGATAGGAGACCATCAGCAGGAGAAAAACCCCATCATCTCCTCCCGAGGCTCTGTGACGCACCCTCTTGCCTCATGGCTGGCTCAGTCCCTTACTCCACTTCTGGGCACCTTCTCGCCCGCCCACCTTCGCCACTCACAGGACTTCATCGCCCGTGTTCGTGGGGTCACGCCCTCGACCATGATGAGTCTGGACGTCGAATCTCTTTTCACGAACGTCCCGCTCGACGATGTCCTTGCCTTCTTGCAGAGGAATCTTCTCCCTGAGGACCCCCGCCTTCCACTGCCTACTGCCGTCTTTCTTCAGCTGATCCGTCTGTGTGTGGATTCCAACTCCTTCTCTTTCGAAGGACGTTTCTACTCTCAGACCTTCGGTGTCGCCATGGGCTCTCCCCTTTCTCCTGTCTTGGCCAACCTGTTCATGGAGTACTTTGAGGCTGAGCTTCTTCCCTCCATCTCCCTTCGTCCTGCTATTTGGCTGAGATACGTCGACGACGTCTTTGCCCTCTGGCCCCATGATCCTGCTCTCTTCCCGGATTTCCTGGATAAGCTGAATTCTCTCTCTCCTGTCATTCGTTTCAAGGTAGAATGGGAGGTAGACGATCAGCTCCCCTTCTTGGACACCTTAGTCCACCGCTCAGGTGACTCCCTCTCTTTTTCAGTGTAAGAAAACCCATGCACAGCGGGATGTATATACACTTCTTCTCCTACCACCCTCTCCATGTTAAGAAAGGTGTCGCCAACTCTCTCTTTCTCCGTGCTCTCCGCATTTGTGACCTACAGCACCTGGATGCAGAGATCGATTTTCTTCGTCGATCCTTCGAAGCAGAAGCTGGGGTACCCTCGCTTCGTCCTTGACGCCGCGCTCTCCAACGCCCGACGTACCTTCTACCAGGATCCTCCCCCCAGAGAGACTTCTCACCTGCCTGTCCTCAGCCTTCCTTATACCGAGGAAATCCACTCTCTTCGTCGCTCGCTGCACCCTCTCAACTGCAGGCTTACCTTTTCTCCAGGTTAACACTCTCCTGCGCCGCAACCCTGGTCCACACCAATCCTCCTTCGTCTGCCAAGATAGGCACCTATGCCATCCCTGGCGCCTCCTGTGAGAAGCAATACTTCGGGGAGACTGGCGCCTGTCTCAGCAAACGTGTGTCCCAACACAAGTACGCCGTTTCAGGGCACACCAACAACGCTCTCTTCTGCCACCAATGGGACACAGGACATCGCATAGATTGGTCAGCTGCTCGCATTCTGTTCCCTTCCGCTGATGTCCATGCCCGCAGATTGGTGGAATCTTCTCTCATCAACAGGCTGCCTAATTTCAACCTTAACAGTGGTTTCTGCGATGGTCTCCTATCCTCCCCCATTCTCCGCTTGTTACCTTACCCCGGACACCCTTCACACAGACCGCCGGACCCCATGACCTGATATGACCTGCCCCTGTTCCGTTCCCTGTTCCACCGCCGTCTCCGTTTCCGTTCTCCTGTCCTCGCTTGACCTTCTTGCACCGTGTTTCTCCCCCCTTTAGCTTTTTATATACCCTCTTGTTCTCTTCCTCCTCAGACCTGAAGATGGGATCCAGATGGATCGGAGCCTGTGTCTGTTTTCAATAAATCTGTTTTGTGTATAGTGGGTTTATCTGCCATTTATCAACACGGAAGAGTGTTTTACAAGTCATATATATATATATATATATATATATATATATATATATATATATATATATATATATATATATATATATATATATATATTTATATATATATTTATATATATATATATATATATATATTTATATATATATATTTATATATATATATATATATATATATATATATATATATATTTATATATATATATATATATTTATATATATATTTATATATATATATATATATATATATATATATATATATATATATATTTATTTATATATATATTTATATATATATATATATATATATATATATTTATATATATATGTATATATATATATATATATATTTATATATATATATATATATATATATATATATCTATATATATATATATATATCATGTTTTTCGGACAAAATAATGGAAATTCTTCATTGATGCCTCTCCTGGCGGTGAACAAGCCGACGGGAGCCAGGCATCTGCGGCCACGACCCACCGGCCACGGTCAGCCACCGGACGTATAAGCACGTGCTACCTGTGACGTCACAGTGGAGTTTCGCCCACTGTTCACCTACTCTTGCTGTCTATTCTTGTCAAAATAAATGTCACATTTTTAGGATATCCGTCTTTCCTTTCACAAGCCAGAAGGTGAGCCGCAATTCTCAAGCATGACTTCAGCAGTTCGAATGGTTGGAAGTTACAAAAAGGGATACTGAATCAGACGAAACAGGTCTTCCATGACGTGTCTATGACATCATAATCACGTCATCATCCGGCGAGATAGGGCAAGTGCGTCATAGGTCATTAATGTCGTCACAACTTGCCGCAAGACGAAACTGACATATGCTTTCACAACACTCAGGAATATATTTAGTCTTTTCTTAGAATAATTTAAATATCCTAGCCTTAAATAAACACAAAAGTTCTAGTAATCGAACGTAAGCATTTGCGTCACGGTACACGAGTAAACATTGAATTCCTAGAGAAAATAAGAAACGGTCATCTTTATATTTCATACGAAACCACTTTTGCTAATCTCAGAGCAGCGCTCAGAAATAGAAATAGAATCTCGAGAACAATCTGTGCCACCGACTTCACAATCGCTCAGCAAGCAAGTTTTTGTGCTTTGTGAAATGAACTTCAGCAAGTATGCAAAAACTGAACGCTTGTTCAGCAGCAGGTGTGACGCGCATAAAAAAAATAAATTTTAAAAGAATCATAACATGTGACTGCGTCTGACTTTATAAGCGTGAATACGTGCGGTGTGTGTGTGTGTGTGTGTGTGTGTGTGTGTGTGTGTGTGTGTGTGTGTGTGTGTGTGTGTGTGTGTGTGTGTGTGTGTGTGTGTGTGTGCGCGTGCGCGCGTGCGTGTGCGTGTTTGTTTGTGTTCGTGCGTGTATGTGTGCGCGCGTGTTTACGTGTGCGTGAGTGTGAGTGTGAGTGGTAATGGTAGTGATAGTGGTAGTGATGGTGACAGTTGTTGTAGTAGTGGCCGTAGTGATAGTGGTAGTGTTGGTATAGTGATAGTGGTAATGGTAATTGTAATCGTAGTGAGTGTGAGTGTGAGTGTGAGTGTGAGTGTGTTTGAGTGTGTGTTTGATAAAAACAAACACAAACACAAACACACAAACACACACACACACCGCAATTGCTTGAAATACCGGAAATCTCTACATAAAGCCTTGCATAGGAGTAAGCCATATGCAAATGAGTCTGGTTACGACTAATGGAAAAGCTGAATCATACCGGCACGTAGCATTAGGCAAGACACCACAAACATATATAAAGATATATATATATATATATATATATATATATATATATATATATATATATATAAATACTGCAGTTGCGCATTCATCCGCCAGGTATTTCAAAATATTCAATAGGTATATATCGTACAATTACAGTCGAGATATAACAGTGAAGACAATAATGAGGAAAAATAATAATGATATTAACTGAGCTAACAGTAATGGGAAAATAGGTAATATTGCTGATGAAAATAACCTTAATACTGCAACACCATCATATTCACCAGTACTAATGTTATTTTCCTTGATGATGATGATGATGATAAAAACAATGTGAATAATAATTCCCCTTAATAAAACATATATCCACAAAAAAACAACCTGCCAAATAAAGGCATGACTGAATAAGGTCAGGAGCCTTCGGGGTCCCGGGCGACCTTCACCCGGGGTCACGCCTTCTGCTCATCCAAACACCTGTTACAGCCCTCTGCGTCACCGACCTCCCGAGGGCAACGTGTCAAGAAGTGGAATAAAAGGGGTTTCTTATTGTCATGCACTAGGCTTTATATATCATTGACGGCAGACATTGTACACGAATTAGACTTCATTTGTGTTAGTGTGCATAAATGGGAAAGTTTATGTGAACAAAATAGCCTGGTTTTTAGATTGATGACGAAATACGAACGTAGTGTGTGTCGACGAGCGAACTGCAACGAGAGGAAGTTCGTTGCACTACCGTTTGGGAAGAAAGGGAGGGAGGGAGGGAGGAGGAGGGTTAGGGAACGGAAAAGAGAGGGTAAGGAAGAGAAGGGGGGTGGGAAAGGGTAGGGGAAAGGAGAGGATAGAGGGGGGGGGGGGGGGGGGGGGGGGGAGGGGAGAGGGTGAAAAGGCAAACGACGTCATCATCTCACTATTAAGCAGAATGTACGCCGCGGGCAACAACAGCAACACGTCACTTCCGCCCGGGGGAACGGCGCCGCGTCCTCCGTACCTGCCTGTGCGCGCTGCTGTGCTGCCAGAGGATGCTTGCGCCTACAAGGGTGGGAGGGAGGGTGGGGGAAGAGGGGATGAAGGGTGAGGAGAGAGAAGTAAGTGGGAGGGGAGGGGGGGAGGGTTGAAAGAAAAAACAGGTGAGTGGAAGAGGAGTAGACGAAGCGACGACAGAGCGAAGGAGGGAAGGGAGGGAGAGAAAGCGAGAGAATGAGATGGGGAGGAAGGAGGGCGAGAGAAGGGAAGGGGCGGGAGGGAAGGCGAGAGAAATGGAGAGAAGAGGGGGGAGAGGAAAGGCGGAGGAAAGAAAGGGAACATGAGGAAGGCAGGAAAAAAGGGAAGGAGGGAAGATGAAGAGAATGAGAAGGGAAGAGAGTAAGAGAAGGGGGCAGTGCAAGAGAGAAATAGAAAATGAGATAATGAAAACTAAAGGAAGAGAGGAGGAATAGAGCTTCGATGAAATATGGAATTGGAAGGAAGAAAGGAGAAAAGGAAGGGCAAGAGGGAGGACTTGGATGGCCGGAGGCGACATGCAATGGAAGGCAAAGACCATACATGAAAAAAAAACGAGGAGGGTGGGTAATGTCATTGTGTGTGCGT
Source organism: Penaeus japonicus (assembly GCA_017312705.2). Classification (NCBI taxonomy): domain Eukaryota; kingdom Metazoa; phylum Arthropoda; class Malacostraca; order Decapoda; family Penaeidae; genus Penaeus; species Penaeus japonicus. The sequence continues at coordinate 31,541 of BOPN01005307.1, forward strand.
GTGCGTGTGCGTGTGCGTGTGCGCGTGTGTGTGTGTGTGTGTGTGTGTGTGTGTGTGTGTGTGTGTGTGTGTGTGTGTGTGTGTGTGTGTGTGTGTGTGTGTGTGTGTGTGTGTGTGTGTGTGTGTATGTGTGTGCGTGCGTGTCTGTATCTGTGTCTGTATGCATATCTGTCTTTATCCGTATGTACTTGTGTCTGTGTCTGTGTAAATGTATGTGTCTGTATCTGTGTGCTTCATGCACGCATGTGTATTTTCTTATTAGCGCATACAAGGCACGAGTTAAAATATTACTACGTCGTGACAAGATAAATGAATGAATGCTGCGGACTTTGTTAGCAGATGGCGTGAAAGTTGAACTCAGGTTCGCGGTCATTTCCTAAAACAGCAGTCAGTAGTCATTCACTGACCTGCTCCTAAGTATGTCAGTGTCAACACTCACCCATCCACCCGCCCTCCCATTCGCCTATCTGGCATCACTGTTTAAAAAGATATTTGAAAGGTCTTATCGGTAAGTGAATTCCACCGTGAACAGAACCGAGCTGCGAAAATAAAAACCAACTCGAGAGTTCATGCATTTTTTTGTTAGCTGCAGGCAGTCGAGCAGTGTCATTATGAGGCTAAACATGCACACACCTGCGCTCGCCAATGACACATATTTGTAACAAAAATTAACCCTCTTTAACTCCATGTGACTAATTCGAGATAATCTTGGAGGTGGCTGACAGTGTGTCAAGACAATCTCCTGCAATATTATTTTTGATATTCTGTTCATATAAATCAGCCATAGTCATAAAAATAATGTTTTTGTATCTTTTATGCACAGCATGCAATCCATTCGTATTCAGAATTCCAAATGTTGCAATGCATACAGCAGCTACCTATCAAACACACCCGCATTCGGGGTGTGACCTTGGAATTATAAACACGATGATTCTGGTTAATTATGCAGTTGGCAGAACGAGACTTTCGGCAGATTTATGCCTGGATTTATGCATGGTCGCACTCTAGGTCACCAACTCGTTGTCACGCACAAATGTCCAATATCCTACAGGATTATTTCATGCCTCTTTATGCGTTGTGGTAACTTGTAATGCTATATTTAAAAACATAATCAACGCCATTAAGTTTGTGTTACGAACCAAAAAGAAGATTTTCCGCAATAAATAAATCATTACGCTCCGGCCACTTTTTGTCAGTATGGAGCACGGCCATTGTTCACGTGCTGGCTGGCCGTAGCCTCATAACCGGGCGTGCTTCCATCGCTTCGTCGCTGCAAACATCCTTCCGTGAGGGTGCACCGGTCAAGGACAGGAGGAGTGCACCCCCCTCGAAGATGTAATGGCCATGCGGCTCTCCGAGTTTGGTCAATGTCAAAGGCACCCTCGAGCCATGGCACCATCGTAAATTTCCTGAAGGGCGAGGCGGGAACCGAGGAAAGTAGGGGATACGTCAGCAGTGATGCAGGACTGACTTCTCCTAAGGCCACCTGGAGGATGCTGCGGGGAAGGCAGGGGGTGGAAACAGTGAATAGAGATGACAAACTAGAGGGGGCGGGGGAGGCGAAGGATATAACGAGTTGAAGAGAAACAAGAAGCGACGGAAGGTCAGAAGGTGAGTGGTGGGAGGCGAAGACGGCGAGAATTAGGACGCTGGACGAATGTACACTCACCAAGGGCGTCCCATCCGGCCATGCATTCACGCTTGCCTAACTGCCTTTGTCGGTTAATTTCCTGTTCTATTCATCAGAAATTTTGTCTCGACCCTTGACTGCAAACGCACACATTGCATCGACGCTATTTCCTTCGAATATGAGCACATCACAGGCGATTAAACAAGAAAGCAATAAACACTCGTGATCAGATAGCTACCGACGCCTGAAGGACATGTCTTTCACTTGATATTGCACTTCTCATGTCCCAGAGGTCTTTGGCGTTTTCTCTGTGCGCGCAGATTCAATAAAAGGGTTTGACGTTTCACGGGTGCCATGTTATATGGCTTAGCTGCATCACATAAATCCTTCGCACCCCCATCCCTTTTCATTGCACTGGCACTCTCAGCCATAAACAGCAAGGAAACTCTTCGCCTGCCAGCGCCCCCTCTATCTTGTCTATTTTGTGAGGCTCTTGTCTGAGGTATGATATTAACAACAATGATGGTGATCATGATGACTATTGGATATTATGGCGATGGTGATGATTTACTTTCGTTTAGCCTACCATTATGCAATAGAAGGAAAATACAATTAAAAACATAACTAGTTATTACTTGATAACTAAACAAAATAAATATATCAAACGAGAGAAGCAATCCCATGCTTCGCTTTTATCATTCTAGACTTCTCCACTTATTAGTCCATTTTTTCCATCTCTACGACGCACCAAAGCAATCAAATGAAAACTTTCTTGGTATTAACAATCCCGCATTCATTATGACCTATCATATCATTTTTGTAATTCTCCAAAAGGCAACTTTTTCGGCTAAACAATTTTCTGAATCAAAGAAGTCTGGAAAGTTTACTCATCGGCTATATATACACCCTGCGGCAGTCTAATTTCGTTAATAATCTCCGCTAAGGTTCCACCATTATACACCCAGGTTCGGGCTAACTCTGCTAAATCACCTGGCGAGGATTGCAGACATGCTGTAAGTGCGAAACTCCATCTCAAACCTTCGGCAATACCGCCCTTCTGTTAAGAAGGGATAGAGCCGTCCGCGCCACTAAATTCGGTTCATTACCACTGTTAAGTGGCACTTCCACCATCTCTCTCTCCTACTTCTTTAATATTGACCTTTTCCTCTTGCACGTGTAAGTCTCTGTTTTTCAGACACTCTCATTTTCTTTTCTTTTACCTCGTCCTCAGTCCGTGCCTTTTATCCCCGCGCGTATCACCTCTTCAGTCTTCTTCTTTAGATATAGCTATCTGCTATCGGTATCTCCATTGGATCCATAAAGGCTACGTTTACATCTAACCCTTCTATCAGGTTTTCCATCTTCTTCTGGCTGTTAGTGGTAAGGAGGAAGAGCAATGGGACCGTGTGAGGATAAAGAGTCAGTGAGTTACACAATTGCACAGGATATAACTTATTTTCAGAGGAATTAAGAAAGTTTCCTGGAATTATTAAATGTCATGCTATAAACACTATATAAGTGAGATAAGTGCAATCAAACTAAAGTACTTGAAGTGGGGAGAAAAAAGAGAGGAAGTCAAGTGAAAATACTCTTGAGAGTAATGCATATATGATAAACACACATCAAGTTAATAAGGATATCATTCAAATAGTTTAAAATAGGCTCACAAATATAAGATAATGATCACATTTTCCGGTTATAATTCCCTTGTATGGATCAGCATAATCGGATACATTAAGTTCGACCTGATCTATATCTTTATCCGCTGTCACTCTGAAGAATAATTAAGTGGACTCCAAACAAAAATAAGCCACTGTTGATTATAAATGTTAATCTTATAAACCCATAGGTCAACAGAAGCGTGGCCTTCCGTCTTAAGCCGATAAGCGCAAGAGGGAGTCCGGCTGCGTACAGTACATAAGCCCCGGGTGCATTACTCATTGTTTTTATGGGTCTCCATCAGACCTTCGTACTCAGTGCTTGTCGTAACGCCATTTGTAAACTCTAAATAATCAGTCATATTCTCCTAGTGCTTTCCGATTTGCTAATGTACACTCGACAATATATATCTAAGAGAATAATTGAAACTTCTAGGAAGCAATTTACTCCCATTCTGCACTATATATCACTTTAGTTTCCAAGTTAGAAGCAGGAAGCTGACATCACTGCCTAGAAATGTGCGGAAGGAACGTTATACTGCAGAACACCGCCGGGCATGGAGTAATATCAAAGGCAAACTCAAAGACACAACCACCCTCACTATTCCATCCTAAGTGCATCTGATCTAGGTCATTAATGCCTTTCCCCATGTGGTCTAGGGGAATGTTAGGTCAGGCGGGCGGGAGGGTGGAAAGAAAGGCCTGGCGTGCACTAACTGCCGTGTCAGCCAGCATCCGACCCCGCCCCTCCTCTCCTCCCCTCTAATAATCCCCCGGCTGTGTCATACGCCCTAGGGAAGGAGGCGGGTACGGCCATCCTCACCTCCTGGGGAGATCTGAGTCACAACGCCGCCGCCAGCCTAAGTCTTGGCTCACGTTTCATGCCAAGCGGCTCTGTAATGGCAGGCGCATTCGTTGGCCAGCTCTGCCCACATCAGGGGTACATCGAGAGGAAGGGAAGACTGGAGGGATGCAAAAATAGAGATAGAAAGAGAGGGTCGATAAAGAAGGAAGCAGATGGAGTCGGGGCTAGTAAAGAGGGGAGACCAAAGGAGTGTGGGGAGGAGAGGGAGGAACAAATACAGAAAGAAAGAGGGGGAAGGAGTGAGATGAATAAAAATCAGGAAAAGAGGGAAATGCCAGGAATGTATGGAGGAAGGTATGGAGGGAGAGATGTGGATAAAGGAAGGGGGGAAGTCAGGAGACAGGATCATAGGAGAGGTGGGAGGGAGGGAGGGAGGGAGGGAGGGAGGGATAGGTGGGTGGGTGGGTGGATGGATGGATGGATGGATGGATGGATGGATGGATGGATGGAAGGAAGGAAGGAGGGAGAGAGAGAAAGAGAGAGAAAGAGAGAGAATGCGAGCGAGACTCTTTAAACCAGTTTAAGGCAAGATGGAACCCAAGACTCCCCTGCAGGTGCCGTTTTCATGCCAGCCTCACCTGGAGATCTTCGACCGCAGTCATTGGAAGTGTTTTACATCACAACACTTTTCGCCACTCGCAGATCGTGGACCTTCCTCCGCACGTTGCACACAGATGTCTGGACCTGACAGCTCCTGCTTTAAGAGATTGTGAATAGAGAGCCGTGACCCGGTGCCATAATTCATTCCTCGTGAGTACCCGGTCGTCTATTAATCTTCACTACTGCCATATATGAATCATGTCATTGTCGCTGCACTGCCATTAATCTTTTGCCGAGAGGGAAAATATTTCTTAGGAGGAACAGCTATCGAATACTTCTTTATTATCAACGATTTCGGTAACCTTTCAACCTCTACATTTTCAACATTCAGAACTGAAAAATATGTTAATAACCACACGCCCCGTACGCACAACTCTCAAAAACAACGACTAATTGACCGAAAAGCGACAATATTTACAAATGAAGAAAAATAAAAAAGAAATAGAAATCGAATCAGAGCAGTTTGTCACTTTTGTTTACTGCATGCTATCACCATGCGGATATTCAATCCACGCTGTCGATACTGTACCCGCGGGACAAGTGTGCTGTTGTGTCCGCAGTATATTTGCGGCCTGCTACGATTCCGAAGGTTCAACTTGTCACGGAACACTACTCAACCCGACTGCAATTCTTCCCTCGTCGCCGGGGTCTTCTTCCGACAGTATATGACAGCCATGACACTTAGTAAGATGTGTATTGTATATGTCACTAACGTTTATAAAATATATATATATATAAGAAAATTAGACGTAAGATTGAAGTAAACAGCAACAGGAACTCCGTCCATTCCATCTCCTAAATAAGACGTCCTGCGAGTCTAATATGTGTTGAATCGTGGAGCTTCTCTCAAAAGATTGCCCCAACCTTTACAAAGACCTTCTTCTAGGCCTTTCAAGTGTCTTGTAAAAGTATTGGGAAGCAGGATGAGATATTTTTTTATTCTTAGGGTTATTGTTCGGATGTCTTTGATTGTGTATCTATCTTCTTAGTTGTCTTGTTCCTTCGTTTGTTGTAATTATGCATTGCAAGCAAAACTGAACGTTTGTTCCAGAGCGGCTGTTTTCAAATGTGTGGTGGCAAGTTTGTGCTTGTGCCATGCGGTGCCAGGTGTGACCATGACCTCGGGCATGACGCTAACAATGCGCTTATTAGTGACTGGCGTTGCGCATTCCCGAGGCCAAGGGTCGAGGCTAACAGCAGTCATTCGCACAAGTCTGATCTTGAAATGCGTGGAACCGGAGCGCACAATACGTCGTAAACCCCGAACCCCGAGCCGAACGCCCCGGCGGCCGGTTCCTGGCGCAGACCTGCCGCAGGCCGAGAGAAGGACAGATTGGGTGTAGTCGAGACATTACATAAGACCGACATCAAGACCATCTGGTTGGACAGGAAGCGTGTGTTTGGGGGAAGGGAGGGGAGGGAGGGGAGGGGGGAGTTGGCTTGGATTGTGTGGTGTAGCTTTTGCTACGTTCCCACGGTCATTACTGCACCTTGTGTCCCTTGATACACCCATTGTGAAGGTCATGTGTGAATATATATTTGGCACCGAGGATGCCGCTGAGTGCGCGGGCACGGGTTGCCCTCGCCCGTGCCAAGTGCGACTGATAAGGGGGCGGAGACACAAAGGACACGTAAAAAATAGAAAGACGAATAAGATTGAAAGGCTATGTAAATATGATTCACAAATTTAAATATCACAAAAAAATATAGCTAATTTAGATACTGGCATGGAAAGCAGTAAAAGGAATGAACAGAAGCAAGAGAAAGAATAAAACCTACTAGGTAGACAAAAACACGAATAAAAAAATGGACAGAAGCGGAATGGGAGGCCCTGCGCCCGCCCGTGTCGCCGCCCACTTGGGACCAACTTAGAATAATGTTGGCTAATCATTTCATAACTCTTGATCTTTCTTGAGAGAGCGTCGTGCAACACAAAAGTGGTCTCCCGGTGCGCCTTGATGTTCCACTGGGCGGGGCAGAGGACACGGCCTACCGTCGTGGATAACTTGCCGCCATAAAGCCTCATTAACTGAATATACGACGACGCCATCAGCACATGGGACGCGGCGCTGGGAATCAACATCCTACAATGCGGCACACTGCTTGTGGTCCTCGTGATCTTAGCTGCTGCGAACGGGCAGTAAATTGTGGTGATGACGTTATCATCAATTAGTTCGTATATAATAGCATTTCTATTTGGAGTTTCAGAATTAGCAGAATATTGCAACAAACATTTTCAAAAAGTGCCATTGGGTTGTGGATGCGTATGTATCCAGACCCTCTCCGCCGCGACAGTACGTGCCGGAACGCGTGCGAGGGTGCGCGAGACGAACCTCGCCATAAGAGACCGATTTAGATCAATGTCTACGAGTGACGAATGTGTGCGACGACGGCCAGCGTCGGAACCTCCTCTTCTTCCTCCTCCTCCTCCTCCGATGGCGTGCCTCTGTGCCGCCGGTCACGTGTGTGCGTGATCGGGCCTTCGGGCGCGGTGGTCGCAGGTGGTACGGCTCCGGAATTATACATGCGCTGCTAAATATGAGTATGTATAATTGTTATTGTTCGCAGGTTTTCTGTGATGCATATGAGATGTATCGATACCGTGCGTGTTTGTAGATATTAATTCAATCCGGGTTCTTTTGCGTTCCCTTCTACGCATCCATACCAGGACTCACATATGGTATTTAAATGTGATCATATGATACGTCGTAATTTATGCTATGCCAGGGCTTCCCCAAGTATAGTGTGTGACTGTACTTACAAGTATCCAGTTTCTAATGCCGGGTGAGTAGCGGCGCGCATGACAACAGGAATGGTCTGTGCATGACAGAAGTACTAAAAAGTCAATGCGATAAAGTAGTGTGAAGCCCTAGTCCTACAACAGTCCTATATTTTTGTCAGCAGACCCTAGCCTTTACAACATCCGACTAGTCCCATTCTGGAACAAAGTAAATCTTCAGCATTTTGAACATATACTGTAATATACAGTTATGTTAATATACCCCCCCCCCCTGCAAATGTTGCAGTATTATAAAGCCATTTGCGGCGGTGTGTTGTGCGCCGGACCGTCTTAGGCTTTCCAGTCCCTTTATTCAGGAGTGGTCGTCACCCTTTCTGGCCCACGGTTGAGGGGACACTGTCATGCTCTGGCGGCGGGACACACAGTAGCCTCAAACATCTTTCTCAAGAAAACCTTTTCAACAACTAGGTATTATTGAGATTCCGTAAAATGAAAAGGAAGGGGAAAAACAACGCAGACTCGTTCTTCGCCATGGCATGTTTGTGTTCTCTCAAAGATGAGATCGCTGACGAGACTGAAAACAACACTTTGTATAATATTATTTTCGTGTGACGCCAGGGAAGATTGCCACCATAGTTCCTGAAAAAGGTCTGCAAAGTTCCGCTGCCATGGCAATGGGGAACAAACTTTATAGAAAACAAATCATGTTCACAAAAAAGTTTACTTGACATAAATCACCGAACAGACGTCAATACTGGGTATCTGATCCAAAATAGAGGGGAGAGAGAAGAGGTGCGAGGAAGAGGAGGGGGGGGGGGCGGCGGAGAAATGAAAACACAACATTGATTGGTCATACCTTCATGATGGACTAAAACAGCTGTTAACAGTATGATACGGACAGACAACCAGCCATTACGATTGACGCAAGGAAGCAACAACCGAATTTCTAAAATTTCTAAATCAAAGACCAAGTATATTTCAGACATTTCGTTGCATCTTTCAGTTACCATATGGTCGATAGGAAAATGTAAAGTAACCCTTTAAAACATACTTGCTTCCTAAACAGTTTGATCCAGACGAACAAATATTTGAGATCTAGAAGTCAATATTTGCTTGCCATCAAAACAGCGACTGGGACAAAGGTCGCCACGTAAACAGCGGTCCTGTGTAACAGATCCTGCGTGTGTGCACTTATTGCCCTTCTTCCTCTCTGGTTACACCATAATGGCTCCCTCATCACTAAGCGTAATTACCTCGCGGCTTGTAATTACGCTCAATTTCCAAACTGCATCTTAAGCATGTCATGAAGCGTCGTTCTTTGTCGTCTGCGGTATTCCGCAATATTTACAGCTTTTGAAACCTCAGTTGGTATTATGAACGATACTGCGACTGAATTCGAATAATATAAGAATTGTCACTCTGAGCGATTTGAAGAGTAACATTATAAATTATCTGTATAATGATAATGAAAGCTATTTATTTTTAACTTGCAAATTTACAAAAAAAAAAAAATCTATACAGCAATGTATCACGTTTTGAAAAGAGATATCTCTTTGTGGTTTTCGCGGTTTATAAAAACGTAAATATATCGCGCACGCGTGCGTTCTTTACGACCAGAAAAACAAAGCTACAGCAGAGTACAGAACTCAAAACTGCAATAATATTTCCTTGAATATGAAAATAATATGCAACACGAGTCAATCTGAGTCATCTTAGTGTCTTCATTACGATAAAAATCACATAAACACAAACAGTGAGAGGAAGGAGGCGAAAGGAATAGGCCCCAAAAGATACAATATATAGGCCTGGCTGCGTTTATGACTGGGTCCGCCCTGTCATTTCCTATTCCTTTCCCTGGGGCAAAAGTCTAATCTCATGACAAAATTATCAGCCGACACGTTTCCATGTCCCACGCAAGTCGTGTGCCTCGTTACTTCATCAATCTAATTCCATTGACACTGACCACAAACACTATGTCACGTCTGCCAGTTCCTTTTATCAAATGTGACTGATTGCCTCCCTGTGATAATAGCCAATTTTCATTTGCCAATCATATGTCATTACGGTAATAAACGCCACGCTTTCCCATGCCATTCGGCAAATATTACCATTCCCCCTGGAGTCCATGATTTCCAGGGATTTCTCCATGGTTAATCTACTCGCCTTTCACCCCAAGACACTCATTTATTTCTTATTTTGTTTTATTCAATCCTTTTCTTCCCCTTACACCGCCAATACAATCTTCACCCCAAGAGTCATCAATCTATCTGTCCTTTGCCCCCCCCCCCCCTAGCGACACCTCAATACCTATAAACGACATGAAAGGCTGCATACTTTGCAGATTGGAGGACTATGCCCTACCACCGCTGAATTCTTCGCCAGCTGCCAAAATGCTTGCTCAAGAAAACAGCTCAGCCTTTTCTGCTTGACAATCTCGTATATTTTGCAATCGTTGACAAATAACCATATATCACCATCAGAGTTGCATACGGAGTTGTGAATAATAAAGTGGAGGACATCAACAGTTTTCATATTTCATAATACAAACTAAATAGACAAGGAGCTAAATAAACAGCATATAGATATATGTTAAGACCAGCAGCAGGTTAAACACCCGTTCGGAAACACCAACGGACGTGGAGAGGCAGGCTCAGAAATGGGGATAGCACACCTGGTCTATTTCAGTGGTCCTGGTGACTAAAATATAAATATCATGATGGGCATGACCATTATCACCATAACTTCAGTGGCTATGATCATAATGACAACCACATGATAAATGAGCGATATTGCGACATAAAAGGAAGTATATGAAAAAAAAAAACATATCTGGTATATTCACAACGCATCATGAAACTCTGGTAATATTTGGTCATTTGTCAACGATTGAAAACACATGAGAGAGGGAGGGAAGAAGGAATAAAGGGAGAGAGAACGAGAGAGAAAGATTATATATATATATATATATATATATATATATATATATATATAGAGAGAGAGAGAGAGAGAGAGAGAGAGAGAGAGAGAGAGAGAGAGAGAGAGAGAGAGAGAGAGAGAGAGAGAGAGAGAGAGAGAAAGAGAAAGAGAGAGAGAGAGAGAGAGAGAGAGAGAGAGAGAGAGAGAGAGAGAGAGAGAGAGAGAGAGAGAGAGAGAGAGAGAGAGAGAGAGAGAGAGAGAGAGAGAGAGAAAGAGAGAGAGAAAGAGAGAGAGAGAGAGAAGAGAAGAGAAGAGAAGAGAAGAGAAGAGAAGAGAAGAGAAGAGAAGAGAAGAGAAGAGAAGAGAAGAGAAGAGAAGAGAAGAGAAGAGAAGAGAAGAGAAGAGAAGAGAAGAGAAGAGAAGAGAAGAGAGAAAGAGAGAGAGAGAGAGAGAGAGAGAGAGAGAGAGAGAGAGAGAGAGAGAGAGAGAGAGAGAGAGAGAGAGAGAGAGAGAGAGAGAGAGAGAGAGAGAGAGAGAGGGCGTGAGGAGAG
>BOPN01005307.1:55000-60000 GCA_017312705.2 Penaeus japonicus
AGGGAGGTGGTGAGGGAAGGAGAGAAGTGGGTGGTGAGGGAGGGAGGGAGAGAAGGAGGTGGTGAGGGAGGGAGGGAGGGAGAGGAAAGGAGAGAGGGAAGGGATGAAAAGAAGAAAAGAGGGAGACAGGGAGGGAGGGGAAGAGGAAAGGAGGGAGGGAAGGAGAGAGGGGAAGAGGAAGGGAAGAGTGAGGGATGGAGAGGGAGGGAGAGAGGGGGATGAAGAGGGAGGGAGAGAGGGAAAGAGAGGGATGGAGAGGGAGGGAGAGAGGGGGATGGAGAGGGAGGGAGAGAGGGGGATGGAGAGGGAGAGAGAGGAAAGGAGCAGGATGGAGAGGGAGGGAGAGAGAGGAAAAGAGGGGGATGGAGAGGGAAGGAGAGAGGGGGATGGAGAGGGAGAGAGGGGGGTTGGTGAAGGAGGGAGAGAGGCGGATGGAGAGGGAGGGAGAGAGGGTATGGAGAGGGATGGAGAGAGGGGATGAAGAGAGGGGGATGGAGAGGGAGGGAGAGAAGGGGGTGGTGAGGGAGGGAGAGAAGGGGGTCTTGAGGGAGGGAGAGAAGGGGGTGGTGAGTGAGGGAGAGAGGGGATGGAGAGAGGGGGATGGAGAGGGAGGGGAGAGGGGAAGGGAGGGGGATGGAGAGGGAGGGAGAGGAAGAGAGGGGGATGAGAGGGAGGGAGAGAGGGGGTGGAGAGGAGGAGAGAGAGGAAAGGGAGGGGGATGGAGAGGGAGGGAGACGGAGAGGGAGGGAGAGAGGGGGGTGGAGAGGGAGGGAGAGAGAGGAAAGGAGGGGGATTTAGAGGGAGGGAGACGGAGAGGGAGGGAGAGAGGGGGATGGTGAAGGAGGGAGGGAGGGAGGGGATGGAGGGAGAGGGAGAGAGGGGGATGGAGAGGGAGGGAGAGAGGGGGGATGGAGAGGGAGAGAGAGAAGGGGATGGAGAGGGAGGCAGAGAGGGGGATGGAGAGGGAGGGGATGGAGAGAGAGGGGATGGAGGGGGATGGAGAGGGAGGGAGAGAGGGGGATGGAGAGGGGGAGGGAGAGGGAGGGAGAGAGGGGGATGGAGAGGGAGGGAGAGAAGGGGATGGAAAGGGAGGGAAAGAGGGGAATGGAGAGGGAGGGGGGAGGGAGAGGGAGAGGGAGAGGGAGAGAGGGAGGGAGAGAGAGAGAGAGAGAGAGAGAGAGAGAGAGAGAGAGAGAGAGAGAGAGAGAGAGAGAGAGAGAGAGAGAGAGAGAGAGAGAGAGAGAGAGAGAGAGAGAGAGAGAGAGAGAGAGAGAGAGAGAGAGAGAGAGAGAGAGAGAGAGAGAGGGACTGTTGGTGTTTTCATTCACGTCCCACCGTAAAGTAGCAAGTAACCTGATCATGACGTGACACAAGATCCGGCGTGACGAGTGAGGAGAAGGGTTGTGACCCAAGAAGTAGAGTTGTGTTGTAATAACCAAGTGACTGAAATAACAGCGCCGTGAACCCCAAACATCCTGGTACAGCGACAGCGATCCAGAACGGAAAGCCTCGATTGTGCCCACGCCGCAGATAAGCGCGACGTGAATGCGACGTGGGTTTCGTGTGCCTGGTGACGTGCTCGACGAGCCATGATCAAAGAGGCGACAGGTGTGTGTGTATGTGTGTGACTAGACTGCGGGAAGAGGGGTGGGGGAGTTAATGACCTCTTCTCAATAGAAATTGATCTCGCACACGGAATATCTTCACCAGACGCTCGTCATCAATTTTTAATTAAGGAAGATAAAGAAAAGATGACAGACTCGAAATTACCAACCTCTTCAACAAAAATATATACAAGCAAACTAGTCGCAGCCAGATAAGTCGCAAGCAAGAGCTTTCTGTTCACACCGGCATCGTTTACATACCCAATCACTCCCATCCCTTCCCCTACCCTACCCCTTTCCCCCATCCTCTCCCCCTGCTCCTTCCCTTTCCCCACTTTCATCCCCGCCACCACACAACCACCTCTTAGTTCCCGGTGTCGCCACTTCCTTCCGGTGCGGCCCGTGACTCTCGCCGACCCTTGCGAGAACCGCGTTCGCTGCTCGTGCCCTCGCTCTTATACTTACATACTTAAAGAGAGAAAGAGAGAAAGAGAGAAAGAGAGAAAGAGAGAAAGAAAGAAAGAAAGAAAGAAAGAAAGAGAGAGAGAAAGAGAGAAAAAGAGAAGAGAAGAGAGAGCGAGAAAGAGAGAAAGAGAGAAAGAGAGAAAGAGAGAAAGAGAGAAAGAGAGAGAGAGAGAGAGAGAGAGAGAGAGAGAGAGAGAGAGAGAGAGAGAGAGAGAGAGAGAGAGAGAGAGAGAGAGAGAGAGAGAGAGAGAGAGAGAGAGAGAGAGAGAGAGAGAGTTTATATACTTACGAATATGCATTCATGCATATTCGTAAGTATATAAACATGCATTTGTATAAAAGCATCTATTTGTTTTAGTTTATATTTCGTTAACACTCGAACAGTACTTTCATCTGTCAATTAACATACACTTAAGTAACTCCGCTCTTAAACAGGCAATTATTCAGAAATGCATACATACACAGAAAGATACATATACCTTTACTTATACTTAAACATATACATACACATACAAATATATAAATATACGTATACACACACATACACACACACACACACACATACATTATATATATATATATATATATATATATATATATATATATATATATATATATATATATATATGTACATATACATATGTATACATATATAAATACATACACACGGACATACACAAGGATATACATACGAACATACATACGGACATACATACATACATACATACATACATACATACATACATACATACATATATATATATATATATATATACACATCATACATACACACGCGAGCCGTGCTTACCGCATGTATGTATATATAGTACGTATGTGCGTGCGAATAGGTGTAAACCAAAGCAAGATCTAAAAATTCAAATAAACAGACGAGGCTTGAGGCCGAGGTCGACCTTACCCTCTCACCTTACGCTCGCCCATCCCCCCCCCTTCACCCCACGCCCACTCGCCCTCATCCGCGATCCTCCCGCGAAGTCACACTGTGGTGAAGGAGCACCACTCCAGGAAACCGCTTCTAGGAATACTCTGAAGGCGGATCAGGACCGCGTCTCCCGAGCAACCGAGCACCGTGGAAACAGGCTGTGCGATTCGCCGAGGAAGGAAACGGAGGGACGCTCACCAGGCAACCGTATGAATTGGGTTGATTGAGATCCACAGCGCAATTGCATCTCACTAATCTGCTCACAACTGCATCGACGTTTGTGTGTGTCAATTCATACAACATATTTGTTTTCTTTACTCACCGGTACTTCATATGTGATGTTTACACTTACCTGAAAAAAGAAAAAAACGTTAATTATCATTCAAAAGTATGATGCATATTACAAACACTAATACTCAAAAAGTCAAATAATAAGGAACTATTCGCTCACAAATACTCTAAGTAAGTTCCATTAAAATAACGGGAGGCAAGACGCAGATAGCAGAGCCCAGACTCAATAACCCTCAACAGCCTTTCGAATCATCTTCAAAATAAATCTGCAAGAATGTCCGCGCCGTTTAGTGCGAGCCACCGCCACCAGGATCTGCTTGCTGCGAGGTGTTCTTGAAATCTTCCTTCCCTCTCGGGTTTACGGGGGGGAGGGGGGAGTCCGAAGACCCGCACGTTCGCCCCTCGTAACGCAAGTGTGGGAAGTCAAAAGCAAAAAAACCGCTCGGAAACCATAAGCGCTGTAACGTAAAACTGACGACGATGTTAAAATTAAACCCCACGAAGACGGAAGCAGGAGCCAGGTATCCCGCCCATGAGAACGAGAGAGGGTTACGCCGCAGTTCCTGCTGGCGGTGACGGCTTGGGTTACAGGCCGCTTGTGTCACGTGACTCCAGTCAACCAGTCAACCTGCCCTCCACCACCAGCATCTCTCTCGTACTCTCGCGGCCACTTTAGCTTTAACAAGAATTCTATCTAGTATATCACAGTGAGGATGAGTCTCACTTCTCACTCGCTCTCCTGCGAATGGCCATGCAGGGCTCAACGGAATATATTTCTGTTGTAATACACTAACAGCATGGACTTATGCATTACCCCCCCCCCCCCCCGAGAGAAAGAGAGAGAGAGAGAGAGAGAGAGAGAGAGAGAGAGAGAGAGAGAGAGAGAGAGAGAGAGAGAGAGAGAGAGAGAGAGAGAGAGAGAGAGAACATGAAAAAGAGAAAGAGGAAAAGGTAAATGGAAAAAAGACAAAAAAGACTATGTGACACAAAGAGAAATGTCTGTATCAACCTGCAGTCCAAAAATAAATTCATTTTATGTCAAAAACAAAATGCAGTGATTCAACTTGATACCTCGTCATTGCATGTATGCCTTTTGTGCGTCAGAACTTTTAACTTAATAATATTCACATTTCCGTTTGTTACAACGCTTTAAGTTTACAGTTTTCTCCCCATCTGCAAAAAGAAAAGTTATTGCAGCCCTCCCACAGCCACCAACTCATTCATTGAAAAGTCTCAAGCGCAGTAAGCTATACAGGTCCGTTTGACACAAGTTCCAGATTTGCATAAATTAATCAACCAGACCGAAAATACCACGTGCTACTCAGGATACAAATCAATGTATCTGGACTGAACAAATGGCAAAATATATTCTCTTTTTAGGGCAATTATATGTTAAGTAATTACGATGAAGCAAAGAAGCACCAAAATATATTTATGAAGAAAAATATAAAGAAAACGGGATATTTAAACAGTCATGGATCAGGGGTCACTCTCAAGCTATCACTTGACCTTTGCTCCGAGGAACTACGCTGCCTCTCACCTCCTGACCTCTAACACTTTCTAAAACAGTACTGCACGAGACACTACATATCCATATAACTAATTGTGTTAATCTGCTCCATAATCTCATCTTTTGACGTGTAATAGAGAGAAACATAACATATATTTTAGGAACATAAAGCATACTTTCAAGTTATTTT
>BOPN01005307.1:67500-80000 GCA_017312705.2 Penaeus japonicus
ACTCATCCTTTCCAATGATGTGATCATGATGATGATGGTGATAAAAATAGCAATAATAATAATAACAAAGCAACGACAATACCAAACCAAAAGTAATAATGATGAAGATAACAACAATAGTAATGCGTGTATAAAAAAATAAATAAGAAGGAACACAAATGACAGACAAAAGTCCCACGCCAGCCAAGCCGATGTCACGACGTGATCATCGTGGTAGTGCCCGACTGCCTCGCCCTTGATGGCAATGGGTTCTGGCGACACCTCTGCCCCCTGGCGGTAGCTGCCCCTGCCCCTCCTGGTTGCTCCCCATTATCTCTAGGCCTCCAGATGTTATCTTCGTTGTTCCCGCGTTGGCTCCCGCGTGTGGTGTTCGCCGCACTCCTTAACGACGGCAGCTGCGACTTAAGTTAAGGGATTTATCACATAGTAGCGTAGAGGGTTAGTGTTAGTGGTGCGTTGTGTTTTCGGAGTGCTTTCGTGAGTTGCAACTAAAAAATAACAGTCTGGAATTAGATATCAAATACTATGAGGGATTTTGAAATGGCAGCCTGAATATATTATAGATAGAGTAACTCCTTTAATCATTAGTCCACATGATAAATCCGACTTACATGTGTCAAATAAACAAACAGAGCGGGCACAATCCCCTTCGCTGAACCGTACAACCGTTGCCGATACGCCAGTCGGAAAAACAGTTAGAGCGCCGACGCACGTTCTTTTCTTCCCCCTCTCACGCCTCTGCTCGGGATTGTGTCACCACCGAGACGCCATTCACGATAACCTCCAGGTGTTACAGCCATGGTCTCTATTCGCATGTATCGCCTCAGCATTTAGTCCATACTTGTTCCTTGAAATCTAACCACTGACTCACCCTAGGAAGTTCAGACTACTGACTCATCCTTGCCAAACTGCCTCTCACATTAAACCATTCTACATGCTTTATCTACAGCAAATCGCATGTAAAGACTAAGGAGCTCAGACCAAAGTACACACAATTCCTTGTCCTCCTATCTTATAAAACGGCAATTAAATTCTCAACGAGAGGAGCAGGCGAGGAGAGGAAGAGAGTGAAGAGAGGAGCACCGTAATGTTGGCACTCTTTTTGTAGGCATGCCTCACGCTAATGACCCTGGAGATACCACGGTGTCACGCCCTGTACCAGAACATAGGGCACCCTAGGGATTGCTCAGGAATGTGTTAACAGGTTCATCTCTGAGGCCAAGACGTCTGCAGAGAAGTTTATGCGACGGATAATTATCCTCGGGAGAAAACGGTGACCAGACACCTTTGTAGGATACTCTCTTCATACGCAAGGATATCATTACTTTCCTTTACCATGTCTTCTTTGCTTGTTCGGTTACAACCTCAAGATCATACGTTGAAAACACACTGGATTCTTAGCTTGTGCTACAAGCAGAAGGTATATCTCTAAAAATATATGTAATTAAAAAAATCCCATACATACAGATCTTTCCTACTGATAAGATACAAGATGATCCTTGGTTAGCTTCAGGCGGAAGGCTTTCCACTACTCTAGTCCCAACAGCTGTTTCCCGAGAGACAGGTGTGACTAGACAGGTGTTCCGGCGAGGCCGTTTGGAATTACACTCTGAACATTCAGCTTACACTCCCATTAATGCCGACACTCAGTTCCCGGAATTGGCAAGCAACAAGTGATCGCGGGCACCTTCACCCGACATAGCACAGAACGTCAATACATGAACGACAAATAACAAATAGTTTGGTGAGCGATGATAAGCTTGGGGCACAGATAATCCTACAGGTTATTTCAAGTACGCCCAATCGCATTCAGCCATCAACATCTATTCAATTGGCTACGCTGATTGACTCTCTCTCTTTTTAATCATTTTCATTCATCTTTTACGATGCGAGCTATCAATTTTCAGGACTGCCAACCTCTCCGACACTACTCCCACGTCACTGAATGGATGGCGACGGAGGGAGAGCCAGAATGTGGGGAAGGGGACGACTTGTTGTCTGATTACAATATGCATCTAATTCCCTAATGATTTTATCAACGTTAAATAACATGTGATCCACTTATGCTGGGATTGAACGATTAGTAAATAAAAGTGATATTCCTGCAGATTTTGGTTAATGTTTGATTCAAGTTCTATTTAGCAACCAAGGTCTGGCACAGGGATACGCACGCAAACAAATATACACTCTCATGAACACTAGAGCACAAACATACATACAGCCATCTAGACATATATATTCTTACAGACAGAAAGAAACACACACACACACACACACACACACACACACACACACACACACACACACACACACACACACACACACACACACACACACACACACACACACACACACACACACACACACAGCGTTAATCCTTTCAAAGCAAAATTCTTCCGTGCCACACGCCCCTGTCGCTCGTGCTCCGCCTGCGGCACCTCATGCACCGGCGCCCACGCTGCTGTTACTGCCTCTGCCATGACCTCATCACGGACATCATTTCATTAGCCGTCTCCACCCAGGCCTAATGCACGCTCATCGTACTCGCTCTCTGGTTATAAAGTACATTAAAGACCCGTTTTGACTGTCGTGAGTAGACGTGAGTTATCATGAGGTTAACGTCGAGTGAAGTCCACGCGATGATTCTGAAGATTACACTCGCTAAGGTTATACTTAATCATAATAAGAATAAGTCCTTCCACACCGCATACTGCTAAAGGACATCTAAAGTTCTGAATTCTGGTTGTCATCGGTTTCTACGATCGATAGTTAATCAGAACTAAAGATCAGGTCACGTAATGTGATACGCGACATCCTTGACCTTTAGCGACAGTAGAAAAGGTTAGCTTTCCCCAAAAACGTCTTCTCTGAGCTGTATTTTAGCCAATATTAAACTAGATTAATGCATCCGTTAAGGAAAGAGTATATAAAATTACCAAGTAAACATGGCAGTTGTCCTATAACCCAAATTTACTCAAGGCTTACTCGATTTATGTTCTTCCTGTTCAGATTTTAATTTCATTCACAAACTAAGTGACATACTTTTCAGGACAAAAACAACGGATGATGGCGATGATGGGGGTGTCTGAATCAGTTTAATCAGTGAATGGTAGTGATGCGGCAACACCAGGCAGCTGCACGTTGCCATGACGACTCTGGCATCACCCGTCACTTGCCTTAATGAACCCGCAGGTTTCCAGCTACAGTGATGTTACAGAAACACCATAAGGCGGTGGAATGCAGTACATTGTTTTATGACTGCCTCTCTACCCACACGCATACACAAACAAGCAAACAAACTAACAGAAACACACTATAATTAAATTAATAAATATAAATAAATAAATAAATATATATATATATATACATATAAATATATATATATATATATATATATATATATATATATATATACATATATATATATATGTATATATATATATATATATATATATATTTATATATATATATATATATATATATATATATATATATATATATATATATATATATATATATATATAATATATATATATATATATATATATATATATATATATGTATATATATATGTATATATATATATATATATATATATATATATATATATATATATATATATATGTGTTTATTTATATATATATATATATATATATATATATATATATATATATATATATATATATATATACAATTACATATATATATATATATATATATATATATATATATATATATATATATATATATATATATATGCATATATGTATATATATGTATATATATGTTTATATTCATATAGACATATAGAAATATATATATATATATATATATATATATATATATATATATATATATACATATATATATTTATATATTTATATATCTATATTTATACATCTATATACTTATATATTTATATATTTACATATTCATACACTTATATACTTTATATATCTATATACTTATATATTTATATATTTACATATTCATACACTTATATACTTTATATATCTATATCTATATACAATATACATATATACATATATAAATATGTAGGGTGTTTGTGAATATTTACAATTCCTCATTTCTCTTTCTCACAGCCTCTCTTGCTCAAGCAGCTTAACGCCAATAAATGACACATCAGCCATAAAACTTCACACCAACACCGACATCATAACCGAGACACAGCTGACCTTCCCTCACCCCACCACCCCCTGCAATGACCACACCACCTTCAAGGGTACCCTACACACCCCTACCCCCACCCCCCACCCCACCCACCCCCATCGTACTCCTAACTGTAATCAACGCAGGGTGACCGGACAGCTGACGGTGACTTCCCTCAGCGCAAAATCATCCAGGATTAAGCCTACCTGCGTCTAGCCCTTCACCCCCCCCCCCCCTTTCCCTCCAGTCACTTTGCCGGTTATCACAAGACAGTTATTCCACTAGCGACTGGAGCGGACTGGAAAGCAAGCGGCGGCCGGGTGGATGAAGACGCTGGATGACAGTAAGGGTGAATCTAACGGGTAATTCTCCCGCTCATTTTTCCCTTAATAAATCAAATTTCAATTATCTCTCTTTATCTCCAGCACCCCCCCCCCCTCACTCCTCCCCATCCGGAAACGGGTCTTTCAAGAAGCGATGTCGGAAGAGTTAATGCGAAGTGGGCGGAGGAGGAAGCAGTGGCAAAGATCACCATGAACTGAAGACATGTGCTGCATACATGCTGATTAGAAACAGAGAAGGAAGCAGTCTTAGCATGCACGCAACAACAGAATAAATGCTAAATGTTTTTTTCATTTTTACGTTTGAAGTTACAAATTAGGTTATTTGCATG
Organism: Penaeus japonicus; assembly: GCA_017312705.2. Classification (NCBI taxonomy): domain Eukaryota; kingdom Metazoa; phylum Arthropoda; class Malacostraca; order Decapoda; family Penaeidae; genus Penaeus; species Penaeus japonicus. The sequence continues at coordinate 72,344 of BOPN01005307.1, forward strand.
TGTTTGTGTGTGAATGTGTGTGTGTGTGTGTGTGTGTGTGTGTGTGTGTGTGTGTGTGTGTGTGTGTGTGTGTGTGTGTGTGTGTGTGTGTGTGTGTGTGTGTGTGTGTGTGTGCGTGCGGTGTAGAGCGTCCGTGTTTTTGTGTGTGTAAAAGTTTGTATCTTTTTCTAGCTTCCCGCTGGATACGCCTCCACAGGAAATATGTTGTCCCGTTTCGTGATACATAGGCACATAACATGAATTTATTGCATCTAGAAAACGTAAAGGTCATATATCTCGACCTATATATCTAAGTTAACATTTAGTGCCTTTCCAAACCACTGGCGTTTATATCACGCCTGGTATAAATGATAAGCATAGTATATCTTAAAAAGTTGATTCAAATCATTTATCAAATCTATCATCCCTCTAACGACATCCTAGGCAAAAGCGTTGCCCGATATCACTCCAAGTCAACGAGCCGTCCAGAAAAAAAACAAGAGTCGTAGAGATGTATCCCACTGTAGCCATTGAGACGAAGAAAGGAGTGAGGGGGGGGGGGCATGGAGAGGGTGGAGGACAGTGGGGGGCAGTGCTCGCCCGCCCCACCTTTCATCCGAACACCGGAAACCATCTGGGTGACCAATCGGGGACGCACACTGCACCGGAAGTTCGACTTCGAGAGAGGCGGCTGCTTCCAGCGGCAGCGTGACGGTATCTGAGCTGATAAACTGACTAAGGACTAGGACTGGTTAATCCTTTTACTTCAACACGTGTACCTACATGGAAACATAAACAAGCTCATACATATACAGCGTGTGTATATATATACTTACATACATTTTATATATATGTGTGTGTGCATATATATATATATATATATATATATATATATATATATATATATATATATATATATATATATATATATATATATATATATATATATATACATATATATATATACATACATATATATATACATACATACATATATATACATATATATAAACATTTATATATATACATATACACATAAACATATATAAACATTTATATATATATATATATATATATATATATATATAAATATATATATATATATATATATATACATCTGTTATCTTACATTCATATCTATATACATGTGTCCAGCAATACATCGGATTCATAATGTATTACTGACAACAAACTGAAATCTTTGTTCATCTCTAAATCAAAATAGGAAAACGTACACATGGCACAAACACTTCAACGGAGGCTCCAGCAACGGAACCTCCAACTTCGTTTCAACCTAATCCCGGCAACTTGGAGAGCGCCCCCCCACCCACTTCCCAGGTTTGCCTCAGGTCACGGGCACGTGCCGCTCATTGACCGCCATTCTCTCCCACGACTGATGCCCCCCCCCCTCCCCTCCCCATTGACCCACCAGCAGTTGGTGGGTGGCCAATCATCGGGTTGGACAGAGGGACAGGCGGGGAGGGGGTGGGGGAGGGGATTTAATCAATATGTCGTATTTTCTGTCTGATTCATATGTATCGACCAATGCAAGATGATAAAGGATTTCCTGTATATGTTTTGACTACGGGTAAAAGTAGAACATGAAGAAAAAAGATTAACTAGTAAATACATAACACAAATGATATGGATACTAATAACAACAATAATAATAATCCTCCTCATCGTTATCATAACAGACACGAACTTAATACGAAGCTAACAAAAATGGTGATCAAAAAAAGTTAATTAACTACAAGGCAAATGATGTACACTGTCAAACAACCTCCCCGCCGCTGTCCGTGCGAAATAGCCATCATCCACACTCGGACGACGGTGCAATACGAGAAGTTAGGGACGAAAAAAATCCTTGTTAATTCAAGAACCCTTGCGGTCATTTCCTTGGCCACGAGGAATCTGCCTTCCCACACGCACGGCCATTGTTACCTCGACACAAAGAACTTAATCCAGAGCCTAACGTTAAAACAGTTAGCCAACTGTACGGCTCGTAAAAATACCACCCTTGATGCTGTATGTGTTGACTCATTTTTTTTCGTAGCTAAAAGGAATTCTGCAACTTCGACTGTCACAACAAAAAGGCCGTAAAAATAGTCAGTACAGAAGAAAACGAATCTACACAGAGAAAATATACTTTTTAAACCTCTTTCATACAGAAGATAAGGTTATTATGTGTATTAAAAATGAAATTACAAAATAAATCGTTAGCCGGTTTAACCACGCACGCTAAGCATTTCTCTTCCAGTGTACATTCACCCAAAGAGAGAGAAAAAAACATATCAGTAAATAAGATCCGAAAATATAAAATAGTAACAAAAAAAATAATGAGAAAGGCCGACGAGCGTTGGACGTCTTAGAGAATTACCGTCTTTTCGAGGGAAGACTAAAACCCCGAGGCATTACTGGGTTTATGTTGCATTTCCATTTGCACAATGAACTGAAGGGGCGTCAGGACGGAATGAGGAAAACTGGTATTCTAAAACTGGGAGGAAGTCATTAGGATGAAGCCATGACTGGCGATAAGGCAAAGCAAGTTGAGAAAAAAACTTAAAACCAGCAAGGAATTCAATGACCAAGAAATTCTAAACTAATATACACCTAAACGTAATGTAATCTCCTTTAAAGAAAAAAAATCAATCTCACTTCTTAATGAGTTCGTTAAAAAAAGAGAGAAATACAAGAGAGAGCCAAGAATAGTGTTGCAGATAAATAAATAAAATAAATTAAAATAAATGGGCGTGGAAATAAAGTGGGAACTTCCTCCCTCTCTCAGATACTCAAAACGGACCGGCAGAAAAATCGCGGCCTCCTCCACGGCGTCCAGGGGCGCTGACAACTCGAGTGACTTCCATGACAGCCTGGAATTAATTAATCTTTCTCTTTAAATATTTCCTGACCTTTACCTGTACACTAGAAGTTTACTCTCAGGGGGAAACCTTAGACCGCTGCCTTCATGGAAACGCAAATAACTAGCTAACCAGGAGGCAGGTGTTTTGTTGAGCTTTAATTTTTAAAATAACCAGGTTACCCATACGGCAATTGCACATTAAATCGTACAATTAAGTGTCTTATTTCTTTCGCAATATCGAAAATCCATGACCAAAATGAAGTGCATATTCTCAAAGAATGCAACCAGCACGCTTCTCCTGCAACATGCATGATGCACCAAGTAATTAGATCATATTTCAAGCTCAGCTATTTTCTCATATGATTATTCTTTTATCCCTTTTAGTTGCTTTTTCCGGCGCGATCATCTTTTTCCCTTCCCTCGCTCTTATCTACCCTCTCGTTTCTCCTTTTCCCCGTCCCCTTCCCCTCGCCTCCCTCCTTTATCTCTCTTACATTCTCGCTGTGAGCACAGGCCACGCCCCTCCGCCCCCCTCCGGCCCTCCCTCCCCTCGCCGCTCTCCCCTCCGGCACGTGCGTACGGCTGCCTCCCTCGCCCTGTAACGGTCGCACGGAGGGGAACATCCTGCCGCGCCGTCACCATTTCACACCCTATCCTCTAGCCTCGTCTTGTCGCGCCCGCTCTCCTTGGCGGTCCGAGCTGCAACGCCTTCTATTGACTCTGGCGCTGATCCAGCTCTGTGTCGTCATGAACTTTACGTTCAACCGCAATCGCTTCTAAATACAAAGAAAATTCGTTCTTCTTATAAGAAAATATTTTCTTGATAATATACTACTTTGTCGCCTTATTGCTATGGCAACAAATGTGTCAGGCACGCTAGAATTATGGTTATGGTGACAAATATGCCAATTCTATCTAAAGAACAACTATACTGGCATACGTGAGACTGCGTCATCATTTCCACATGCATCATACAATTTTGAATGAATATAAAAATCCATTATGTCAATTCAATTTGAAGTACAACTATGACGGCATCTGCGAGACTGCATCATCACTTCCACGTACATTGTAAAAATAACGTCTTTTGGAGATATATATATATATATATATATATATATAAAGAACTTCCCTTGTAAGCTGATATATATCAATTTACTTTTACACTTGTATATATCTGTTTTTGTAAGAAGGATTGGTAATGCTGGTCTCCCTTCAAACAATAACAACTGTGAAGGCAAAGCAATCCGCTAATCAAAATACCTAAACCCCCGTGTTTTTTGTTTGTTTTTATCCAAAAGCAAATATATCCTACAACTTAAGATTCTACAAATATCTAAGCATTTCATGCCATCCTGTCATCTCTAAATTATTTGTTCCCTTCTCGAGTCCCTCCTTCCCCTCAGTTGTTATTGTCAAACAGGTCACGGGTCACATCTCCTTGTTATGACGTGACACTTGACTAGAGCGACCTTTGACCTGTACGCCGTTGTCTCTCTTCTCCCTTGCTCAAGGTGTAGATGTCTTGTGTTTCCCGTGACCTCTGACTTACCATAGAGCCGAAAGGTTCGTAAACCGACCATCGAATATTGCACAGTGCTCAGCCGTCTGTGGTAGTCCATTCCATTGAAAGGGTAGGTCTTGGAGCCCGTTCGTCTAGCAAGACTGGTGTGAGAAGCTGAGGGCAAATGCACACAGCATTCGCATTTCAGCACGCTATTATTCCCTAGTTAGGTGACTCACTTCCTCTTTATTGTGTTAGGGATTTTTATAAGACGTCTCATTCGGTTATTTCATATGCCACTGAAAGGGACTGCCACACTCCCTGTCTTTGTTGGCCTGTATACTAAACACTCCAAGCATTAGGCTGTGTACTCTGAAAGGTTAGTATCCTGACTGTCACCGTGGCCGAACTGCAACCCTTACTGACGATGTTTCCCTGAAGATTACCAACTCCACGCAGAGGCATTATGGGGTCGATAGCATCTCTGCAATAAACTAAAGTGAAAGTCGAACTTCCGCGAGAACAGATTTGAGAATCCTGCAAGCACTTAACAACCACGGCTTCTGAGCGCCAACGGGAGAACACCCACACACTGTGCCGTTAACAACGGTACTTCCTTTCGGCGAGAAGAGCACGAATAACTCCTGTTTTGATGCAAAAACACAATGTGAGTGGCACTCACAATCCCACTTAGATGAATGGAATACATCATAAGCTTGGTATGCAATGTGCAGTCTGCCTGTGGAATAACGACGACTTTCAGCTACAGGTTAGAGAACTCGACAAGGGTCTAGTATGAGCGGCGGCGATGAAGGATTCCATGGGATTCCCTCCTGCACTCCATTTTCTCAGTCATTTTGTTACCTGTGACAGCATGCCAAACGCCGGCGGAACCACTGTAGCTGGCACGCGGAACATTTACACGCATGTTACATTTGAGAGAGGCTTCAAACCCAAGCTATGACGAAAAGCGTTAGGTACAGAGGAACCAACGCTAGGTTTAACGCACATCCTTCAAAGCGGACGCTCCTGTCTATAACTGTAAGCACAAAACCCGTGTTGTGCCATCCACGCACTCAAGCATAAACCATTATACACTGGGCGACAAAGACAAATATTCCATTTGCGAAGAGAAATATAGGGAGAGAGGGTGAAAGGATGGGGGAAGGGGGGAAGGAAAGGAGGAGGGATAGGAAGAGGGAGGGAGAGGGAGGAGTGAGTGGGAGTAGGAGTGAGTGGCAAGGAGGGAGAGAGGGGGAGGAGTGAGTGGGAGTAGGAGTGAGTGGGAAGGAGGGGGAGAGAGGGAGGAGTGACTGGGAGTAGGAGTAGGAGTGAATCGGAAGAGTGAGTGGGAGGGAGAGGGGGAGGGAGAGGGAGAGGGAGAGGGAGAGGGAGAGGGAGAGGGAGAGGGAGAGGGAGAGAGAGAGGAGGGAGAGGGAGAGGGAGAGGGAGAGGGAGAGGGAGAGGGGGAGGGAGAGAGGGAGAGAGGGAGAGAGGGAGAGAGGGAGAGAGAGAGAGAGAGAGAGAGAGAGAGAGAGAGAGAGAGAGAGAGAGAGAGAGAGAGAGAGAGAGAGAGAGAGAGAGAGAGAGAGAGAGAGAGAGAGCAAGGGTGTCTGTCCTCTTAATCGACCTTCTCTCACCTTCCCCGACACATCGAACAATTCATTAGTCAGTCATTCAGCATTCACACCCTTGTTTATCCTCGCTAAGTCACATCCGCCTATACTTCCGATGGCACAAACATTTGTCGATCCCTGTGTGCGCCGGGAGAGGCAAGGTGCGAGAAATAACAGAGCGAAAAAATGAAGGAAGAAGGGGGAGAAGGGGGAGAAGATACAGCAGAGAGAGGAGACTAAAAAAAACGGAGATGGAGATCGCTGCCAGTTTGGTATCTAGTGCGCAGGTGTTTCATCTTCCACACCAATTAATTAGCCAGCTTTACAACAGACTGACAAATTGGATTTATGATCGCTCTATCAGCCATACCACTCTCGCCGCCGAGCGAATTAATGCCTCAAACTATTCGTCAACCACCTACGAGGTTGCTCGTGGTTCACGATAAATGATGTGTCCCTCCGTGCCATTATTCAGTGCGGCCAAATAACGTGAATCTATGATATTCTCTCCGCCTTGCTCACAGATAACGTCAATAGCAGTGCGTACAATGCGACCCTCGCGTTCCGTGCTAGCTGGGTCCCGCCGCGCTCAGGTGCCCCAGGCGGTGTCACCTGACGCACATCCACGCGCGCCAAAACATTTAACCATAACTGCTTCCACCGCCGCGGGCTTACTCTAAAAATAACATCCCGGCTAATGGGAGGAAGCGTGCGTAAAGATATAGTACAATTATTCCCTTTAAATGAGATTAACATTATCACGCTTCGAACATGAAATGAAAGTACGAGAACACGAAAGCGATTACACTAGATATTAACGTGTTCACGAGGTGCCATCTCTCTTTCACCATCGACATTTCAGGGAATTAACAGCGCAACTTAAATGGCCATGTGGGGTTCACCTGTGCCACACGGGGGGGGGGTCCACTTGAAATGACGGGTTACACTGCCTTAAATACCACACTTTTTTTCTTTTCCATTAATATCTAAGAAGTAAGTTCCCCAAGTGATTGGGTGGTAAGAGATGGCGATATCATGCTATCATGTATGTTCTACTTTATACACTGTCACCATGAGTCTTTTCAAATGAACAATATTTTGTAACGTATTAATTGTTGTAAACATATACAAAATTAATAGAAATGACCGCTCTATACATAGTCGCGTCATTTCTTTTATCAATGTTTAGCGTGGTCTTGCGGGGCTTTGCGGATTAGCCCTTGCAATCGCCTGAAATGCACAAGAGGAAGGCGATGATGCAACTTGGACTGTTTGACTCTCGTTATCCCAGTTTGCCGCGGCGTAAGAGCGAACGGAGGGGCTGAAAGCGTGCCCCTCGCTGTTCGCAGGATAACGCTCCCATCCTACTCCCACTCGGCCCCCCATCCTCCCCGACACATTACCTTTTCGGCGTCCAACTTACACACTAATTACGCTCCTAATTGGAATGTGGCCGCACAGCATTACCCAAACTTGACGAGAAAGTTAATGCCTTGGGGGCCATTCATCAGTCAACAATATCGACGGCACAACATCACCACGCAGACCTCAGCTGATGGCGTTGGCGGTGTTTATTTTGCTATATGACGTGTTTATCTTGCGTCCCGCGTGCACGGGGCCGCGCATCCACTTTATTATGGCCGCCATATCAGGAGGACCACGTCTCTCACAATACGCCGCTCTTGCTTATGTTTG
>BOPN01005307.1:87500-90000 GCA_017312705.2 Penaeus japonicus
CGCCATGCCGTCACCTCGCTCATCCTGGCTGGTGGACTCATCCTATTCTCATCACCATGTGAAATTAATGGTTGACATCTGTTTTCTCTCCCCTCTGTGATGCTATCAATTGCAATGTAAATAACTGTTATTATGCTGTCGGATACACCAGTATCTATAAAACGCGTAGGCCTCTCGTAAATAAACAATATATAATTCTGCCTACACCCCAACGGCCCTCGAGTCTCAGCATCCACCTCCCTCATCCCCAGCTCCCTGCTGACATCCGAGGAGTCCCTGCGGCCGCTCGTCATTAGCAGGCTCCGTGACAGGGTAGCTGACAGGCTGACAGCAGCGTGACGGGGACTCCCCAGGGTTGCGCACGACAGGTCCTTAGCGGCGGTAATGGTCTTCGTGTATGTTGGTCTTCCTTCTGTTTATGATTTGTTTAAACAACAATTCTTCATTTCTTTGACTGCAATAACAACCCTTTGGTAACATAAAATGACATGACAGAAGACAGTACTTCTGCTTCATTCAGCCAGTGCACATACATGGTGTCTTGAAAATGAACTTAAACCAGCTGTGCAACATCAATACAGGAGCAGCCTATTTAGCAAATCATACAAGATACAAAAGAGGATAATGGTATGCAAGGCTACGACTACTTATCGCCTCACCACACAAGAATTCTTCGTATACATGCACTTGTTCGAGGCGAGTGCACGCAACAGTATCAACATAAACCAACGCATAAACACCATGTAATCACACAAATACACATTATCGTGGCAAATATATAGCAGTCTCGAACGAGCGCTCAACATAATAAGATACCAATGACAAATAACAATAAGAAAAAATAAACATAGAGTCATGCGCATTTATTCCCTAAGTGTTGCCAAATCAACGAAGTTTATTGTCGCCCTGGGCCAGGTGGTGCAGTTTGGTGGGAGAGACGAGGCACGTGGTAACATTAACGTCAAGGTTACCAAGCTACCCACCCACTTGCATCAGCCGGTCTTTGGACATCGCTAATGCTATTCACACCCACACCAATATTTGTCCAACACACGAGGAGGGGGTTGGGGGAGGGGGGGATGTTTAGGGGGCAGACAGAGGGCGAGGGGAAGGCGAGTGCATATAGACGAAAAAAACGATAGGAGGGAGGTAGCGAGGGAGGGAGGGAGGGAGGGAGGGGAGTTAGACGTAAGACATTAATATAACAGTACACTCTACATCTCAACACATCAATTGAGATATGGTAATCACATAACTTATTGTACCTTATGATTGATGGCCTGAATGGCATCTTCCAAGACACACACACATACAAACATACATACGCGCACGCACGCACACACACACACACACACACACACACACACACACACACACACACACACACACACACACACACACACACACACATATATATATATATATATATATATATATATATATATATATATATATATATATACACACACAAACACACAAAGGCAGAGACATGTGACAGTGACAGAAAGAGACATCATCAGCTCCATCATCGTTAAGCGAATCACCCAGCGCCATCAACAACCATCGTGTTGACTTCAGCACCAAAGACACCACCTAGCACGGATCAGCGGTGTTTGTCCAATGCCACTGGCGGTCCCTGCAATCTAGGGATCAGTGCAGTGCCAGCAGAGAAGAATCCACGCATCCACGTCGCCTATGTAGTGGCACGTAACTCCCGTCTCGCCCTAGGGATTCGACGCAACGACGTATCCCCTACAGAGCATAAAAAAGTAATCCAGCATGACCTTTCGTACGTTTAAAACTTCATACTTGCAGCGTCCGTTCACTGCCTCTGCTGAGTTGGCTGATCTTTCCGAGTCATATCTTGAGGGAAAGATGCAAACAGTGTACGCAGACTTTGCTGGACGACGCGCTCGATAGCCCTGAGTGACGCTCATCCTTTTTGATGAGATTAACAATGAAGCGATGTGTTTGTGTGCTTGGTCAACGCCACCTGCGGGTCGTCTTTAAGAAGTTATTACTGTCTCAAAAGGAGAGCAATTGAGCGCCCTGTTACACCACAATGACACGCTTTGCGAAAAAAAGATCTGAATACACTATGCACATCTCATTCAACAATAAGCTAAAGACGGAAACCACGATTTAAACTCATGAAAATCTTTCTTTGTTACTGAAAAAAACATGGTTATAATCATGTTCCTGATTAGTAGTTATATAATGTAGGACTATGGCATTAGGAAATCCAATATTAGTAAAAACTGAAATCAAATATAGGTAATTTGAATGATGATTGTTGTGATGTGTGTCACTATAAAGACACGATGACAAGGACAGAGTTAGAACATAAATTGAGATTCAAACTTTAAGCATCCATTAACCCTGATTCTATGGTAATGCTAGAGTAAGCAAACACTTTCATGAAAGAGTGACCACACCAGTTACCAATAAGACCGAGGTACTTCATGGCACTCCCTGGCACCAAGCGCTCGGAATCCTCACT
>BOPN01005307.1:95000-101217 GCA_017312705.2 Penaeus japonicus
GAGAGAGAGAGAGAGGGAGAGAGAGAGAGAGAGAGAGAGAGAGAGAGAGAGAGAAGAGAGAGAGAAAGGAGAGAGAGAGAGAGAGAGAGAGAGAGAGAGAGAGAGAGAGAGAGAGAGAGAGAGAGAGAGAGAGAGAGAGAGAGAGAGAGAGAGAGAGAGAGAAAGAGAGAGAGAAAGAGAGAGAGAGAAAGAGAGAGAGAGAAAGAGAGAGAGAAAGAGAGAGAGAAAGAGAGAGAGAGAGAGAGAGAGAGAGAGAGAGAGAGAGAGAGAGAGAGAGAGAGAGAGAGAGAGAGAGAGAGAGAGAAAGAGAGAGAGAACTATATCCACATGAAATTAAAATAACGACAAGACTTTCTTAACAAAGTTTCCTCCCTCTAACTCATCAACCAGAGCTCACTACCTAATCCCAGCAGAGGGGAATAAGGGGAGACTGCAGTGCGCCTTGTTCTTAATGACATCATCATTTCGTAAGAATTTACTCGGAAATAATTAATGGAGAAGACATATGACACGATGACGATAATAAAATAACAACAACATATCAGTCTCGAGTTTGTGATGTTATCAAAGATTAATACAAGCCGTCAATGGAAGCATGATGAACAAACCTAATCAAACTCCCTCCGTAAACATAAACCGTTTCATGAACTAATTATTCTTGCCGCAAATTTCCCCGAGGGGAGAGAGACCGAATGTAGGCATTTTTGAAAATACGCTCGTGTGTTCTTTCCCCCTTTATTTTACACTATTTATGAACAATCCAAGCCATCCAAGGTGCATATATTTCGTCCATCTTCATATTTCCCTTATCAACTCCAACAACTTTATCCCACGAACTATCTACCTCACCGTCGTCACTCTAATATCTCTCCTTTATCGCGAACGCAAATTGATTCCAGCAACACCCTTTCATCACCCTGCAACTTCCTTAGTCCTCCGAATTCATCGTCCCTCTTCCCGGCGAATGAACTTCCCCAAAGTTCGTGTGGAGAGATTATCGAAGATGTATCAGGCTTAATTTCTGACAATCGAAAACTTTAAACATGTGTGGAAGTGCGGGGAGCTGTCCAGCGCCAATGCTCATATTTATCCCGCCCAGCGAGCGCCAAGTCTGAGAGGATAAATGTGAGAAACTTAGAAATGCTCAAGGGGATTGCTCATTGCTCAGGGCATGCGAGCGTGGATAGGTAAGACCAGGGAGCCGATGGGAGAGCGGGAGAGAGGGAGGGAGGGAGAAAGGGAGGGATGGAAGGAAGGAGGGAGGGAGGGAGGGAGGGAGGGAGAGAGAGAGGGAGGGATAGAGAGAGAAAGAGAGGGAGAGAGAGAGAAAGAGAGGGAGAGAGAGAGAGAGAGAGAGAGAGAGAGAGAGAGAGAGAGAGAGAGAGAGAGAGAGAGAGAGAGAGAGAGAGAGATTTTGAACTACATATACTTTATACAGATGAATAGACATAGGAAGTTCGTCTAAATAGTTTGTACAGCAGTTCATGGTTCTGAGGAAGTTATGGACTCAGGAGCCTCCCCAGAGAGAGCACGAGGATGTACCTTTACACAGTCAGCCTCTCATCCCTTGGTCAAACACTGACTTTTCCCCCGGACCGTTTGTTTTGCCGCGCACATTCCTCAAGCGGCCCCGCTGCTCCAAGGCGTTTATAAAGGCCATATCTCACCCCAAACACCCCAGGCATACAACAGCAAGTGAGGAACGGAAGGATACATGGTAATGGGGGACAGAAATTCATCATTCCATTCATCTAATAACGTGAGGCTCAACGTCTCTGCTGTTTGTAATCTCCGGTGATTTGACTCCGGACTTGTGAATATGGGGGATCTCGGGGTCGTCCAAGCCTTGGGTAAACAGCCTCGGCGTCTAGGGGAGAGGAGCTTAGGCCACAGGTGAGGCAGGTGATCAAGGATCATAGGTCGAATACGGATCACTAATCCTACCCTCACTATTCACTGCTTCCATCGAACGAATGATATATCTATGATACTTCTGGAAGCTAAAAAATTACAATACATATCCATGCAAAGAAACTCACGAGTAGACAAAGCGGAAGGAACAGGTAAATGATGACTGTAAATTGATTTCCACAAATAACGAATCAATTACCAGCGTCCAGCAAACATTGGGCTCGTGACCATGTAATTGCCGGAGGGGAAGGGGGCAATTAGGACACTTAAATCTCTCAAGACTCCACTTACTTTCCTTGTGCATAAGTGAGACCAATAGGGCGAGGACGAAGACTTACCAAAAAAAAAATAATAATAATAATAATAAAAACAAATAAGGCGTAGTAGCAAAAATGCCGCAACGACGAAGTATGATTATAATTAGTAAGAAGATAACCATCAAATACAAAGCGACACCTCTGATGAAAACGGAAGCTAAGCTGCTCGAAATTCCCAATCATTCGTAACTGTCAACAAATTACCAAAGACACCCGTGATGTTATGATCAATTGCAGTGTACTAGCCTCGCCCAACAAATAACAGGGAACAAAATAAAAAAATAACAAAAAACAAACAGGCAAGTCAGAGCCAATAAAGGAGGCCTCCCTCCATTCTCCCTCCTCGTGCCTGTAGGCTGGTTAATAATGCAGGTCTTGTGTCGATGAGGGGGCGGGGAATCGGGGGAACAGCCTAACGGGAGGGAGGAGGAAAGAACGGAAGGGAAGGCTGTGGAGGAGCGGGTGGGGTGAGGGGGGTCGATGGAGGGGGAAACTAAGAATGTTACCACTGGTCTTGTGAGGGAGGGTGAGCGAGGGTCGCTGAAGAGTGAAAAATGTCAGTGCCAGCTGAAATGAGGCCTTCTTATTCCTACTCTTCTTCTGGATTGGTCGCTTCTTGAAGTAATAGCTAGTGAGTTTCTGATTGGAGTCGATTTGCAACTTTCCCCATATTCGTGACGGATAAAGATTAGGCGCTTTCCTTATCTCTGGGAATGCACATACGAGGGGTCGGGAAGGAGGAATGATCATAGGCGGCATAAAGAGGTCTGTCCCCCTTCGAGGGCCTTGTCAAAACACTCACTCCCAACGGCATATTCCAGTGTCTCGTGAACCTACACAAGACAGTACACCTCTGTTTAACTTTTCACTTTTCATTTACACCGGAGGAGGGAGAGGGAGACAGCCAAGGCATTTTCTTTCCCATAAATCAGCTATGGTCTTTTGGGGAAAGAGTATTTCATATGCTCAATACTCAAGAACTTTTGTCTGAGTATTTTATTTATTTCCTTGTGTTTATATATATGTAGCCTTAGAGCATGGTGAATTGATTGCTCAGGAGGAGATTTTCATGAACTTACCTTAGATTTGTTTACCTGTTATCGTTTCCAATAAATTTTGTTTCTCTGGTTTAGAGCTATTTCACTATGTATTTGTATTTTTTTTTTTTTCTCCTTTTCTTTGATCTTAAATAGAATCATGCACCAGTAATACAAAACACGGCATGATACTTTTAATGTTAAGACATAGATGTAAAACTGGTAGAAGTTGGCATTATGGTCGTGCTTTATAATATTTATTTAGGGTCCTAAATATTCACCAAATTAACATCGTAGCATCATTTTCGTGCCGAAGCATAGTGCTCAAATACCATTAGATTCAACATCATACCTGATTTATGATTCCAAGACATGCACTTCTCACAATCACAGGAAGTGAAATAATTTACGGCAACGCTAACCTTGACATATAGGATAACTCATTCGCATTATTGGTTTATGATATATTTCTGCATATACAAATATCAGAATAGAATTATAAAAAACAATGATACAATTACTTAAACAAAAGATCCAAATTTGGACAGCATTTACATGTGGTGAATAAGAAATACAAAGATGGTAAAAACAAGAAGGATGGGATGGGCCCGGTGGAAAAGAAGTGGGATGACGTAGGAAAGCTGAGCTATCTCTCTCTAAGAAGGAACCAATCTTGGTGTTTGCATAAGAGGAGAAAAACTGCGTACTAAAATACTATACCCTTACTGATTAAGTGTGCGGGTGTAAACAAACTCGCCAGGCTAGCTGTCTTTCACTAGATACATTGAATCCCTATGCACGGCAAAGATCGTCTGTTGAGAGCATATATACATGTTCAGATACAGTTCTCCTTTCTCCAGTGCGGGGGAATGGCTGTTAGTGGAGGGCTGTAAAGAGCGAGCGGGGATCTGGGGAAAAGGTCCACCGCGAGCAGAAGCTAATCCGGGCGTCTCCCCTCTCTGCGCCGGATGCTGATGGTTCCTCGGTCCTCGCCTCCCCTCGGCCCTGGTGCGGAGTCTTACTACACCAGGGAAACATAAACAAAGTTAATCCTACGATCGCCGCTATTTCATTCATACTAATCACCATAGCTTTGCATATGACGCAAATCCCAGCATCCCCTTCACAGTGACTCATTGCTACTGCATCACTAAGAAGTGTCAACACACACGAATGGCAACAACGGTGCAGGGGCGCACTTGTAGTTTACTTTCTTTTTAGTCAAAAGCATTTATGTTTACGCCTAAAAACAACAGATCTTACCAAGGCAGTGCTACAACGATATCCATTTTTCACAATACCCACTATCCTACTCCCTGGGCTGCTAAACTCACCCTTCTCCCCGCCGTCATCCGCCCTCTCGGCGACTCCCTCCCCGTCAACCCTACTCATGCTCCCTTCCCCTCTCCACACTCACCCTTCAACCAGCCCTCATGCCTCACCCATCACCCTCCCTCGCACATCGATCTAAACACAATCGCAGCGCGGGAACCACGCGATCATCTTCACTCGAAAGCAAATCATCTCTGTCAAGAGGAATAAAGGCAAGGGGACCGAGAGGCCGCGACTACGACACGAGAACGAAATCCCCGCCTCCGTCTGTCTGGCCATGGCGAATCCTGGGGCCACAGGGGAAGGAGTATGGGATTCGACTGCCGTTTGGCCAAGACCTCCCTTGCTCGGTTCACTTTTCTGTCACCATTAACATATACATCACTTAAGTATATTACCGACTTAATGTGTGACGGATGGTGCAACCTATACTCCCGCAAAATAATATGCGCCAACAATAAACCATTGTTATATATAAAGAAAAAAAATACACACAATGGCCAATTTCACAGCAACAAAAACAGCACGGTCTCATTCAGAAATGTCCTGTTAAGTACAAAAAAATGAACCTTAATACAGCGATCACCTAGGGTGTAAACGTCATGCCGTCTATCCCTTCACAAACACTACAGTCCCAATACAACAGACCTCCCGGGGTGGCCACAATGCACATGCAGGGGGAGGGAGGGAGGGAGGGAGGGGAAGGGGTGAAAAGGAGGTTCTGCATTGTTACCAAGGTCTTTCCCTTCATCCCTTCAGTAGCTGCTCGGCCATTATCTCATAACCCAACTCTGCTATCCTTTGCCGCTATTGTTATCCTTGTCAACGTGTCTTTCATACACCCCTTCTCCTTCCCGAGCCGAAGACTCCTCTCGCCTCTTTTCCTTCTCCCCACAAAGTGCCTTGTCAACGCGCAACCCTTGTCCCGTAACCACTCGTGAATATCTTAATCAATGACGCGTAATCTGTGGTGCTTATATACTTTTTTTAACTTCAGAATTGCTTCCTTAAGTCGTCTTTTTTCGTAGATTGAACATTTTCTCTACCTTCTTAACCGACTTTAACCATCTAAATTCCTTTCTCATGAAAAAAAAACTCTTTTCCACACTACTTTTATAAATACCATCATATATATCATTCTCCCGTTTCATTTCCTCTCTCTTTCTCTTACTCAGACCCCCCCCACCCCCCCTTCTTGTGTACCCTACGACCTCTGTTACTCCGTGTATTTTTTTCTAACTCGCATTCACACTGCTCTTCTCTTCGCGGCCCCGCCCCTTCGCGATCCACTACCCCGTAAGGCTCTCAGTCTTACATTTTCCTTCACCCTCTGTCACTCCTTTAGCGTCCTCCCCTATGCTCCCCTTCTTTCCTTACTCCTCTATTCCTCCATTACCCTCCTCCACGCTCCTCCTCTCCCCCACGCCCCCACCCCCCGCTCCCTCCCCAAGCGCTCAGCAACCCTCCTGTAACCTCGGCGTTTTATTGCCACTCGTCTAGCACCCATTTCTCTCCCTCCCTCTCTTTCTCTGCTTATCTCACTCTTTGCTCTCTCTCTCTCTCTCTCTCTCTCTCTCTCTCTCTCTCTCTCTATATATATATATATATATATATATATAT
>BOPN01005308.1:0-2500 GCA_017312705.2 Penaeus japonicus
ACACACACACACACACACACACACACACACACACACACACACACACACACACACACACACATATATATATATATATATATATATATATATATATATATATATATATTTATATATATATATATATATATATATATATATGTATGTATATAAGTGAGAATGCCAAAATCAGCGATACTTTGCAGAGAAACTGCGCTCGTTATAGAATTGACAAACCTGGTTGGCATGCCTTTCTGAATCTATCACTATCATATCTGAAAAAGTTCATACACGTAACTAGTGCTTGAGATAGCGGTATGGGGAATAGGGCGTAGGAGCAGAAGCTGTGTAGATACATGTCATAAGATAATGGATAATAGGAGTTATGAATAATAACGAGGTGTATATAATATGCAATACCAATAGAAAATGTATCAACATCATACACATATATCAAATGAACTATTACTTAAAAACAAAATATCGTAATTTTATAACGTGTAAAAAACAATAAAAATTAGCAAGCGAGTTATGCTAAGCTAGAAATATAATCATATATAGGTATATCCAGAAATGGTAAATATAACACAAAACGATACAAAAGTACGACTAGCGAATAAGCACTGGTTGATGCGGCAACTTGCTCGTAGTGTGATGCAACCGACACAAAGCTTCGGCGATGGTCAGTTAATGGAGTAAATGGAGGTTGCTTGAACGGAGAGTAAGCTCGTATCATCAGATGTTAGTCAGGTCTGAGATCAGACTGGGGAGGAAAAATAAGTCATGCAAAGAGTTGACTGCATCAGGTACCGCCTGGTGGTCCTGGTAGTCGACAGAAGATGTGGCAGTAACCAACAGGAACAATCTGCAAGGTAGTGTGAAATTTGTATCTCACACGGAAAAGAATCGTATATGCAATATAACAACATAATTTGCCAATAATGAAGATTAGGAGTTATTTACCCGAGTTTATGTTATCCTCTGATAATACTTACGCAGTACCAGACCGGATTCATTGGGAGATAAATTATGTGCAAACATGTGTCTGTGTGATAATTAATGATGCGAATGAAAAATAAATGGTAAATTATGATGTGGTACTTCTATTTATAGCTGAACCTAGTCCTTCGGGAGGAGAAGGCGCGGATAGTAGCCAAGATCAGGTGCAAATGGGAAAGAAAAACTTATAAACATGTTGTATGTCAAAAAAGAAAAGAAAAAAAAATACACCCAGATTACCAACCATATCTAATCCTTGAATAGGCGTGACTGGTCGTCAAGATTTGGGGCTAATTGGGGAAGGGGGAATATTGTAAAAGAAATATTACGAAAAAATCATTTATCAAGCGAATCCAGTCCTCCAAATGACTAGAACGTGCGACATTAGTGAAAGTGGAATCTTTATTTATGAATATGAGTTGAAAGAAATAAAATATGACATTGACCTGGCGGACGTTCCGTTAAGGAATTAGGGGTTCACCTTTGATGAATGATTGTGAGATAATAGACCATGCTTGTGATCAATAAGATTACGTGTCAATTTATCTTGTTCCGTGGGGAAATACTGTTTTAGCACGAGATAAATGATAAATATGATGAATTATTAGACTAATGTATATTAAGATGTTTCAATTGCGTGCCCGAACCCGTTCTTTTGGAAGTAAAGGTGTGGTGTGATAGCCAAGATCGGGGCAAATTGAAAGAAAGAGCTTGGATATGTGTATAGCTAATAATAAAATGCGGACTCATCAAGCCTGAAACATCTGATAAGTGGTACGTGCGCTATCTCTTTGCTGAGAGAAATAAGAGTGACATCAGGTTGTCATGATCTCCAAGGCGCGGGTACGCACAATGGAAAAGGTAACCCAATAATTCGCGGTTTATTCTATTACGTTACCATATTTACGCAGAATTACGGTGTTAGATGCACATGCGATGGGCAGCATGCAATGAATGCCCGCTAAGTGAGTGGGAGGGCAAATGCAAAAATAAAATGAAAAGCTACTGACCTGATGAAAAGTGTGTTCAGTAAGATGATAAATTATAGATCAGAAAAGCTGGAGAGGCATAAATTATAAATGCTGTCGTAGTTGACAATTGCTTAAAAGCAAAAACAAAAACAAAAAAGGAATTATATTATATAATGCATCACTTAATTGTAAGATTCTTTAAGTATCTTACAATTAAGTGATGCAATATGAAAGAAACAGAAATAAAAAATGCAATGGCAAAGGCAAAATCAGTCAAATATGATAAAGCAATTAATTAATACAAACTAGTAAATAAACATGTATCTGTCAGCACTTCTGACTAAAATGAGAGGCATGGATCATAACATTAAGTGATGAAACACCAAAATATTGAGATTAAAAACAATTGCAATACGAAATGCAATGTATTAACTAATACAAGTACAAAAAAGAAATTTACCTAAAGGATGAATTCACAAGACAGTGTAGGGTCACATGTAAAATCACACATTCGTCCAAAATCAGGTGGTCACATTAACACATTCTTCTAAGGG